>JANTEX010036442.1:0-10409 GCA_024741295.1 Macrocera vittata
AGAAAGAGAGTACATACATTTCTGTAAAATTAAATAAAAATAAAAATCTTGGAGGAGGGAGGTAATTACTCATTTTACCTTGAGGTAGATCCGCGACTGGTTAGGAGTACCAAAAGACTTTCAAAAATAAACAAACAAATAAACGTAAACCAAAAGAAAAATTGTTTGTAAATAAAATTATAGAATTTAAAAAGAAATGTAAGTTACTTTTTGATATTTCCGTTAGTAAATGTAGCGAAAAATGCGACTGCTCTAAAATCAAAATAGTTCCTGTCTACCAGAATGCTTTTTTGGACGATCAAAGGTATAGTGTGTCGGACAGAGTAACAGCTGCACTCTTAACTCTTAACTGAAATTTTTGGAGCTGTCAGCGAGGAAATCAAAACTTTTGTTGTTGATCGGTCGAAAATAAGACGAGCTCGAAAAAGAGCTCGTGAAGAGCATGTGACTCTTGGTTTTTTGATAGCTGAAAAGACAAAACACTATTTGTAAACAAAAATCAGTATTTCGTTTGTGGTGCTACTCGTACCGAATCACGTGAGTTTGATAGCTGAACCCGGATCTAACTATTTAGGTCATATGACACCATCAAATGGAAGTGCCGAAAAAAAAATTCAAACGCTATATTATCATATGTTATGTCTGAACTGAACTGAAAATTGATCATGAAATCGTAGCAGCAGGCTTTGATGGGACGAACTGTAATACCGGTTGGAATGGTGGTTAAAACAAATTGAACATCAGCCTCTACAGTAGTGACATCATAGTTGACATATTTTTTGTTTTTCTATAAATCTATGTAATTCGTATGTTGAAAATAAAATTAAAAAGACCTTTGCAGTAGATAATTTGTTAGCTTCACCTGAATGAGTTGCCATTACAACACATCTTCAAGAAATAGATTGAAAAACAACAGGTCCAAACGAGGGGGTAATTCTTGAGGAATTCCTGGGACACCGATGAGAAACTTCCAAGGAATTTTGAGTAATTCCCAAGAAATCTGAGGAATTCTTTTCGTTGGGGAATTCTTTGAGGCACATTTTTTTTTAAGTAATTGCCCCTTCGGGTCGACACAGTTTTTCGGGGTATATCGGTAATTAATTGCAAAGATTAAACACATTTCCAGTCCAAAATTTTGAACGGAAGAATAATGCCTTCCTAAAACAAATCTTCACCGCCGGCCACATTGATGCCGTACAGAGAAAACGTTCAAATAATTACAATAGTCAAGCTCCAAAACCTTATTCTGTCGTTAAACTTCATAAACCTTGAAACCCACATCGTATAATCATGGCGAGTATAAACAAACCTGCGTATGAATTAACGAAGTTCATCAACGAAACCTGCAAACAGTCAGTCATGGTTAATGCGTACAACATCAAAATTCCTTCGAGCTCATGGCAAAACTAGAATGTTTATCCATTCCAAGTGATTGTGAAATGGTCTCGTTGGATGTTGTAGCCATGTATGACAATATACCGCTTTCACTCGTCTACAAGTCATTGGAAATCAGATGGAGCAGGATATCAGCTGTAACCACTATCCTTCAGCACGTGTTCTTCAGAATTGTTAAATTTTGCGTACAAGAAAACAACTATTTGCAGTTTAATCATCACTTTTACAAATCAATGAAAGGACTTGCAATTGGTGAATGTGCATCACCGATACTGGCTTACTTTGTCATCACGGACATAATTAATTTGAGTGTTGAATTACTGTCCTGTGAGCTAACATTTCTGGTAAAGTATGTCGATGACATATTGTTAATCGGGCCAAAAGATAAAATGGAGGATACCCTAGCAACTTTCAACAGGATCGAACGAAATATTCAATTTACGATTGAGTATGAGTGTGAACGTGTCCTGAACTACCTTGACATGAAATTGATCCGTAATGATGATGGCAGCATTTCGACTGATTTCTATATGAAACCGTCAAACAAAGGTCGAATGCTGAACTACGATTCACATCATCCACATCATCAAAAGGTAAATGTGGCCCACAATTTTGTGTCAAGGGTGTTCTCTTTGAGCTCACCACAATTTTGGCCTAAAAACAAAGAGTTCACTAAAAAAATGCTAGCTAAAAACGGTTATCCAAACCATATCATCCAACCAATGCTGAATCGATACAATACTGAAAGAGTGCAAGGTGTCCATGCGCCAACTGAAAATCAAAGAACAAATGAAAGCATCCGAAGATTTATTGGCTGTTCATATGTTAATGGATTTTCGGAGAACATTAAAAAGCTTTTGAGACATTGTGATACGGAAGTAGGTATTGGATACAAGCCATCGCAGACTGGCAGAAAAACATATCCGAACAAAAAGGATATAATAGCAAAAGCTGATCGAACCGGGTTAATTTATGCTGTGGATTGCAAAAATTGTCCTAAAATGTACCTGGGGCAGACAGGCCGTGGTTTAGCTGATCGAATGGGCCAACACAAAAACGATCATAAAAATGCAAAAATTGTCCTAAAATGTACCTGGGGCAGACAGGCCGTGCTTTAGCTGATCGAATGGGCCAACACAAAAACGATCATAAAAATAAGTATGTTCTATCCACAACCCAAACCGGTAAAACAGCAGCGGTTCAACATTCATTGGAATTCGGTCATAGCTTTGACTTTGAAAACCCTAGAATCTTGAACATGGAACGGAATTTGGGCAGACGACTCACCAAGGAGATGGCACTGATAAAAAGATACGAAAGTGAAAGTGTTAACTTGAAAACGGACTTGGCGAACTTCCATAAATCTTTTCTATTTTTGTGTTTATCGTTGTGACCCTAATGTAATATTGGCAGTGAAAAAGCTTTGAGTGGTTTGGTACTAGTCATTTGGAAAAAGTCATTTTGTAGTAGAATCATAATTGTACCATTGTTATGTTTTAAATTCATTTTTTAAATTCATATTGAAAAATAGTATTAATCTAAATGTCATAAATCATTCTTGCTTACAATATTTTAGTTAATTTGTTCTAATTAGACCAACCACCTCAGTGAAATAATTTATATTTATTTTAATTTTACTTGTTCTTAAAATAATTATTGTTATTAATTTGTTGTAGACGAGGCCCGTAGAAGTCCGCAAATAACGGACGAAATATAGCCACTTGCCAATTTGTTCGACCGCTTCCCGGCCAAAAATCTGTCGACTGATAACCGAAGGTTTTTGCCAAAAAACAAATCATATTTGCTTATATTTACATACATCTTACAACCTCGCTATCAATTATTAAAGTGACAATATAAGTTATTCACTCGATAATTTCTTTGATAAATTTTTTAAAGAAAGAAATCTGTGAGTAAAATGAATAAATAAGGTTGTCAATATAGTTATTAGAACTGATGACTACATATTTTCTTTGATTTATCACACTGACAACGATTTCAATCAATGAAGTTAGTATTATCGAATTCACTTTGAAAAATTGGTTGTTCTATTGAGAATATGTTTTTCAGATAAACAATTATTTGTTATTATTTTTAGTACGCGTGTGTGAAACGAAGTTTTCCATTACTGTATGTATGTTCTCCGAATTACAAATGTTTTTCATTTTGACAAGACAGTTATCATAACAACTCAGTTGTTGTTTACAGCGGAGCTCATAAGTTTGTCGACAAATGACAAAATTTGAATAAAAACAAAACTATTCAATATATGAATAACAAAGATTTATTTTTTGCTATTGTACATAAATGGAAAAGTATAAAAAGGAAGTATGTTCTCAAATTGGCTGCCCTTGTTTGTTGTTGTTGTTGTTGTTGTTGTTTTTTTTTTCTTATAATGAGCCTTGCGCGTTTTTGATAGTTGATAGCACACACTCTATCCATTGTAAGTTTATCCCAACTTTTCACAATGGCGTCCTTCAAATGTAAAATTGTTTTCGGTTTGTTAGTCCTTACATATAGTAGTCTATTACATTTAAATCTGGTCACGTGGGCGGCCATTCCATATTTGTTATAAATTTTGTTCGCACCACTGTTGAGTTCTTTTGGCAAATGTGTAGAAACTGAATCTTGCTGGAAGACATATACTTCGTCTTCAAATATGCTTCCTTATCAACATGTTATTGTAAAACTTCTTTTAAATAGTTGTTAGTACTCAGATTTTTTTTAAAGTTATTCTTTGCATAATTATTAAGTTGTGTAATATAAATAAATTCAACGCCTTTTTTTATCTTGAAAAATATATTTGTTTTTTAATACATTGCTTTAATTAATTATTAAAATCGAATAATAGATGTGGAAGAGATTTTAGATTACGTTCGCAAAACGTTTTAAGCTGTATCCCGTGTAGCCCAAGTATACGATTTTTTGTTTTTATGATTATATTTATGTATAAATATATAGTAAAACAGTATAAATGATATCAACAAAAAAGGTTCTCAATATAACAAACGGATTATCGATTAGACAATTAGGTTGTCATATCAAAAACACATTTTACTTAAATTATCAACCACGTTGTCAATTGGATTTCCATGAATTATTATATCATCAATAAGGACGACCATCAGTTGGCCAATTAACATCAACGTTAACAGTAACGTGATTTTCTCAACAACAACAAATTTCCATGTTACAACCACGTTTGTAATCAAATTGATATCTCTGTTATTATATTGAAAACGACGTTATCCGATTAACATCAACGTAATAATTTAAGAAAGGCGTCGATATAACAAACACATTTGTCAATCTTACAACAATTTATATCAATTTTATGTTGGTGTTATCTTATTGATAAATCTGTTATTCTATAGAAATCGTTGTTATCCAAATAACAAATAAAATTGCCTTTTACTGCTGATGGGTTTGTAATGATATATTTGTGTTTATCTAAAATAATAACAAGGTTTTTTAATATACATCCCGATCCCGATTTTTACGAGAAACAATTTACAAATGAAAGTATTGAATTCAACCGTTAATTATTGTTCTTCTTCTTTTCAGGTAAGTCTACTTGCGATATTAATTTATACATTATACTGTTTGGCTATAAGGTAACTTTTTAAAAGAATTACAATCTTTTCATTCTAATTTATTAACTACATCAAATCCATTGTCAACACCTTATAACAACCGAAAAAAAATCATGAAGTGCAGAAATATTTTTGAATATATGTACATGTAATAATTGTAGTGAACTTTTAAAAACCGTAAAATTAAAAACAAAAAAGCATATATACCATCCACTTCGGATTCATGATAATCTTCAATTTAACAATTTTAAACCACTTAAAACTATTTGAAATACTCCCTTTATAATATTTTCGGTGTCAACAACAATACAACTTTGAAACTTTTCCCGGTGGCTATACATAGAAATAATGGCTTTCTTATTTGTTTTGTAACAGTTTTAAACAGTGTGTTGTATTGGAGTCGAGTTTTTTGGAGTTATAGTATCGAATGTATGTATACGAGTATATAGAAGTTTTAGGTGTTATTCACTTGATGGATATTTCCCTCATTTGCTTTACTAATAGGCGGCTTTACCAGCTATTATGTTCTTATTGCACGCTATTAAAATGTAAAACATAAATTTCTTGTAAACTAATGTTTCTTAAAATTTGGAATGTAATAAGGTACGTTTGCCAACTTAAATACCCGTACATATTTAAAATAATTAATTATATAGGTTGATGAAGTATCATGATTAACAATTTTGTCAATTTAATTTATTGTAAACTTTTTCATTTAATATATCGTAGTCGCATGAAAATCTGTTTTCGTTGAAATAGAATTATATGTGTCTGCTTTTGTAAGCCAAAAGCTTTTGGAATAGTTTTTTTTTTGTTTAGAATGGTTTGTAAACTTTTTTTATCGGACACAGAATCTAAGATGCATTTTAAACTTTCTAAAAGTTGTTTGAACATCAAAATTTGCTTATATCTTTTGGTATGATGTTTGAATTCGATTTCTACATAACTTATAGTATAATTATTTGTATTTATTTGTAAAACTAATAATTTTTAATAGTAAATTTTATAGTGCAATAGATTTAGAATTTAAATTGTAAACTGGTACTTAATGTTTATTGAGCGTACAAGAAATAAACATAAATCAGTCTAATTGCTAAACAATGTACAAAAACGTAGTTATATAATATACTTCTCAATAATTGATGTAACATGTAGTATATCAAGCGATAGTAAAAGGTGAATGATTGCAATTACTTTTCTTTTCGGACAAAAAAGAAAGCAGACAATAGTTTTTGCGCCGAAATAACATACAGAAAACGATAGAATTGACCATCTATATTCGTATGTATGAAACATTCGTCTCAAATGTATACAATGAGAAATCCAATCAACTGAAGTTTTTTTAATTCTCGGTAAAACGTAAAATTACAATTAAAACGAACCGGGTATTATGTATGTATGCACATATGTAGGTACAGAGTTAAACAATGAATGTATGTATTCATGCATTGATATATAGTGGTTTTGTGGTTGTTTGCTTGTTAAATTAGGGTGTATTGATTTTGGAAATAATTCCAAATTCTAAATTACAGCTTATACCATTTTTACCAGTAATTAATAAAAAAAATTGTAATTTTTTGCTTTGCACAAAACATAAAAGTCAACCAGATCTTAATATCGTTCTTCAGGCTTATTGTAGTGGAAATGTGAAATGAACAGAAATACACTACACTTCAATAATAATAAAAAAAAACACATAATAAAATATGAAACTGAGTTTTTGTTAGGGAAATACCTATATTTCATCTTGATTGCGGTCGGATGTAAGTATAGAGATATATTATTTTATTTATATTTGCCTCGTAAGTACATATCGATTTTAGCTGATGATAAATATATACTCAAGTGATTATTTACAAAATAAAAATCATTCGTTTTTTGAAGATATTGTATGTACCGTATAGTATTTGGGATTTATTAAAAATTGCCAAGCTAAACTTAAGCAATATATGTCAACGTTATTATTATTTTCACTATCCCTGAAAAACTATTCGAAACAAATATTCGAAATTATATCTATATAAATTTCAAAACAGCTCTACAAAAAATGTGACGCGAGTTCCAAATTCGAAACTATTTCTCCACACGCGTCCTATTGTTAAAGACTCGGTTTAAACGTCTAATGATCAGGATTGATAGTTTGTCAACTGGCCGCTTGACTTCTTCTTTTATTGTCTCTATCGTGACCACGAAAATTTCCAGTCATAAATACGTCTAGGTTTCCGGTATATATGGGTATATATTTATATATATGCAATATTAAATTAATTTTGCTGTTCATAATTTAACATTCATTCAATTGTTAGACAAAAACAATATTTAAGGTCAGAAATACTTCTAGACTTACGGTATATATAGGTATATATGGGTATATTATATTAGCATTATAAAACATATGTTGTTATTCAAAATTCAGCATTCATTAAATTGTTAGACAAAATTAAATTTTTGGGTCAGAAATACTTATATAGGGGAATATATGTGTATATATGCATTATTAAATAAATGTTGTTATTCAAAATTTAACATTCATTCAATTGATAGCCATAAACAATATTTGGGGTCAGAAATACTTCTAGATTCGCGGTATATAGTGGTTTATATGGGTATATATGCATTATTAAACATATGTTGTTATTCATAATTCAACATTCATTCAATTGTTAGACAAAATCAATATTTGGTGTCAGAAATACTTCTGTGTTTACTGTATATAGGTGTATATTATATGTGCCGGTTATAAATTGTCGGCTTCGGGTTCTGGCTGATATGGTCTATTCCGTCCAAAAAAAAATCTTTCCGATGACATGTGCTTGTGCTACCATCAGATTATGGTAAAAATGATAACAGAGTATTTAATGACAGTATAGAGGTTATGTTAATTTTACATCGCCTAATTAAAAAATGCACAAAGTTTCAAATTATGCGACATAATTACAAATATTTACATAAAATTGCGTCACCTCGAATCGGCTGAACATAGACAGACTCTACGCTGCTTTGTTTTTGCTGGTGTTGGTCTCGTTTCTTTCGCTTGTCCTGAACGAAAACGAGATTGCGGTTCGTGTTTCTGAAGATGTTAAAAACTACGTAATTTTAAAACAGGGTACCGGGTACCCCTTTTGTAGTTTTGCCCCTGAGCCACCAATAGTCCGGCTACGCCACTGCCCGGTAATAATAGGTGGCTTTTTAAATGAGTCAGATGATGCAAAATATTTGGGCTTTTATTTGAATCGCAGACTTACAAGAAAGTTGAATAATAGTACTGATTTGCAGCCAACAGAATTGAACATGAACGAAAATCATCCAAAACATCATCACATTTGACTCGACAATCAAGCGAAGTTGCAGTTTTTAGCTGTGCAGCTTCGAATGAAACAGTGCTGAATTCAACATTAATTCCTTCGAAGAATGCAGCATCTCCTTGTGTCCCTCGCCCAAATCCATTTAAATTGTTCCCAATGGAAAAAACTGATAGTCCTGCGAAACGCAGTCATTCCCTTGGCACACTGGACAAGTTCTTCAAAAATGCCAATGCGAATGCAAACAATGAGACAAGTGATATATAAAAGCAGTAATTGCTTCTAATTTTGTCCCTAACTCTTTAGGTAAATATTCCAAATCAGCTTTTTCTATTTTACAATCCATATCCGGATTTTAATTTATTTTTAACTTTTTGATCTTTGGTAATGGATGAATTACCATATTTTATATGCGTTGGACTTCGAGATCGTAAGTAAAATGATTGTTGAATGTGGCAGTTCGGAGTTCGGCCCTATTGAGGGGAAACGGCCGTTTGAATATTTTCCATTAAAACATAGGCAGCGTAGTGCCAAAAATTAATTTTATTCGAGACACTTTCGAATCCTCTACACGTTGTTGTTTCTTTCGAAACCCATCTCGAGAGTCATCACTCGGATAAGTCCTTAGAAATTCCGGGCTTTCACATCATCGGGAACAATTGGTTACGCTGCCAGGGAGGTGGTACTGTTTCAACGTTCAATATAATGAGGGTGGGAATCGTTATTTCCGGAAATATAATCGCTGATATGATAATAAGGTTTCGATCTTAAACGGCTTTGTCATTGATCTGTATGATCGCCATGTTCCGCTTTCTCGAGCTAGCCAGAGAAATTTGAATATTATTAAGCCTTGGTTTAGTACAGAAATCACACGGTTGGTTATTGAGCGTAATCTGATATTTCGTGTTTGGAAGGATAGTCGCAGTGATCCGAAAAGCTTATATGGGTATGCGAAACCGTGTAACACAGACGATTCGTGTAGCGAAGCGTCTTAATCCTAGAAATCTTCGCAACTTGATTCCGGCAACTACATACAAAGGCCAGGTTGTCGCTAATTTTAATGCTGATGATTTCAGCGCGTATATGTCTTCTTCTGTCCGGGATACGTCTACACTCTTAAAAATAAAAGTGTTAAAAGACACTTTCGAATAGTGTTGAGCATAAACGTTTTTTTAACACTTAATATAATGTATTATTAACAACTGTCTAACTATTGATTATATTCTTTTGTAGGAGTCGTTAAATTAACACATATTTAATGTTAAATGAACACTTTATATTTGTTTTTTTTTGCTAAATGACAAATTTGAAGTGTTATTTTAACACTTAATGTATTGTTAAATTTACACTTTATATATGTTTATTCCAAATGACAAATTTCAAGTGTTACTTTAACACTTAGTATATCGTTAATTTCACACATCATATATGTTTTCTCCAAATGGAAAATTTGAAGTGTTATTTTAACACCTAATATATTATTGTTAAATTTACACTGTATATGTGTTTTTTCCAATTGACAAATTTAAATTATTATTAGTATTATTTTACACAAACTTGATGTTAAATTGACACTTTATATGTACTCTTTTTTCCATGACAAATTTTAAGAATTAATTTAACACTTATATAAAGACAAATTAACTACACTTTTTATAAACGATGATATGTCTATATATTTATGTGTTTTTAAAAATTTGTCAACGTCAATGTCAAATTTACAACTTAATGATCTTGCACAATAGCCGGGACTACTTAAATCTGTCGTTAAAAAGTTTAAATATTTTAACACTTATTTTGTGTTATTTCTGAAGATAAAATAGTGCTTATTTAACACTAAAATAGTGTTTATTTAAAACCTTTTAACCAACTTTGAAAATTAGAGATTTGTAAACATACAAAAGTGTTTTTTTTAACACTTTAAAAGTGTTGTTATAACATTTTACTTCAATGAACTAAACATTTTTTCTTGTTGTTTTGTGTGCAACATTGATTCAAAAAGTGTTGTTTCAACCACTACAAAGTGTTATATTGACAACTTATTGGTTTGAACACTAACACGAAATAAAAATTTTACAATTTTTTTATTATTTCACACTGAAAAAGTGTCAGTTATACG
>JANTEX010036553.1:0-10408 GCA_024741295.1 Macrocera vittata
GTTGGCAAAATATTTCGTTTTGTTTGACCGTGTTAATGAAAATCTATAAAATATTTATATATTATAATACCAAAAAAAGGTTATTTTATAAATATATATATATATATATATATATATGTGTAAAGATAAGAAATGTAATCTAGTCACAAGGATATGTATATACGATTTTATTATACATATAAATTGACATTGACATTTAGATTATGTTTACTCAGAAAATCTGATGACCATATAATTGAAAACCAATTGTCATACCAGTAATGAGATGTAATTATGGCTATTTATTTAATTTATTGTTGTTGTTGTTTTTTTTTAAGACCGAAGTTGATTCATATTAAGCTAAACCTCATTAATACACTTTGTTATTCAACGTATAAAATCAAAAATGTATGACATGTTATTGCCTCATGTTTTAATAAAAAAGAGGCCAGGAAGATTATTTCAATTCTTTGATATCATATATACATACATGGGGCAGAAATCACTTAAATTTTCTCTTTTAATTTCCATAAAAATTATTATCGGCTTTCGTTCTATGCTCATTTCAAATATATCCAATAAAACTATAATCTACTGTTTAATCGTCATTCAATCATTAATAAAGGCGTTGATTTTTGCTTGCAAATTCCAATTTGTTTATTCCATATTACAACAATATATTAATGTCGTTGATGATTGATAAACAAATTTATATCTCTATTCAATATTTTTACCTTTCTTCATATAAAATGTATTGATTTTCAATCAATGAAGAGCTGATATATACGGATCATATACATGCACTCAAAGAGTGAAGACGGGCCAGTGTGTATGAGATATAATCCACAAACATATATACGAGCATGCATAGGTGCGCCCGCCTGCCGTGACATTTGCCATGCGAGCAAACACTTATAAGGCCTTTACAGATAAATAACCGCGATACCACCTTCTTGTATTTAATTTATAATCTAACAACACTATCTATATACACTTACCGCCAAACTTAATCGAATTCGTTAAAATATGTATTGCGTGTGTGTGGGATTTCCACTCTTTTCGTTTCTTGTTGTGATTTAAACGGTCGATTTGTTCAGAAATTAATTAATGATTTTAAAATAACATAACATTTATATCGTTTCGTTTATATTACTTGTTTCTTTTTTTGTTCATAATTTTATATGCTTTAAATTAAAATTATAGATTGACTTAAGTAGTTTTATAGTACTCAGAATGATTATTCATGAGATGTAATTTATTTAACATAAACAAATTATATGGTTGGACTGAATTTAGATAAATTAATTTTAAACATAAACAGGATAGTTCTTTATTTTTTTTTATATTAACTATGTGAATAAATACTGCTTGATAGTTATTGTTATAATACATTGTAAGTTATAGTTTTTTTTTTTTTTTTAAATATTCATAGCAATCTTTATCATTATGTTAACTGTTATATTGGTCTCGATGCTCTCCTATTTCACTTAAAGAAATATTCAAATATCACCAATTGGCTTTTATGTCGAACATGCGGTTTTGCGCTTATCGCTAATTAATTTGTTAAATAGAGCTTATGACGATAAAAGTTCGCATAAATTAGCATATAGAGTAATTGTTAATGGCCCATCGGATCTATTGATTTTTGTTGCGGTTTCCTCTCAATAAAAAGAAGTCGTTGACATAAATTCACACTGTCTATACTGGTTGCAGTAGCGAAAATTGACAAAGAAATTCGTTGAAGCGGCTCTATGAAAGTGTTTCAAGGAAATTATTCGGCTCTTGCTCGTTAACTCGTCTTCTGCTTGAAGTTTGCTGATTTCATCTAAAAATGCGAAGAGCTGTGCAATTTTGATCCAACCAATAAGTGCTTCTTGGTGTTCGTGACTGGGCAACCATCTGGACACCAAGTTTACGATGAATCGACGATAATAAGCTGTCACTTGTATTAGTCGGGTGAGTGACGAAGAATCATCGATCAATCTGATGCTCAGTCACATGTGATGCCCAGCGCTTTGATGTTTTCGTTTTCGTACATGGAAAGTGGGAAACGTCTTTTACGGTATCAGGAAGTGATGCCAAAATTATTGACTATCACAATTTGACGACAACTTTCTGAGGTGTATGCTTCCTGCATTTAACAATTCGATGATTTCGCTTTGGAGTAGCTACGCTGATTAGATCGTCAACGTAGAATCCAGTTTGGTCAATTTTTTGCGGCTGCAGGATATTTTTGGCTTTGGAGTTGTGTACGAACTTCCGGATATGATGCGCATCGTTTGGAGATCAAGGCCAAACGATACACTGAAAATTCCGATCATTCGCGTGGACCAGGATTTGTCTGTACATTTGCTCGACGTCGGCACAGAAGGTAATTTTGTGTCGACGACATCTCATAAGTGTTCTCGACAGTTCGGGCCGATGGGATGGAACTGATTAGCAAAGCATTGTTCAATGACGTAGCTGAATTGGGTTTGCAGGATGGATCGAAGAACAACCAAACTTTGGTGGTTGAGCTTGCGGCCTTGACTACAGCATGGAGAGGCAAGTAGAATTGATCGTGGCTGTCTAGGTTCAGTTTCGGCCCGTGGAATACGTATCATGTGACCGAGTGCAATATATTCGTCCATAAACTTGATATATTGCTCACGAAGTACAGGCGTTTTTACGAGGCTTCATTTAAACTGTTTTAAGCGACGAATGACTGGTGTCAATGAATCACCAAATTTGCAAGTGCCTGTGTTCATAAAGGCCCTGAATGGTAGCCGAACTGTATATCGGCCAGATGAATCACGTCGATGTGTTGATCCATAATACCGTTGAATAAAGGCATCTTCAGCTGAATGTGGTGATTTATTTTAACGATTTTTGCCATTATGATGTGGCTTATGAATATCAGCACCCAACAAGATATCAATTGCCTTTGTTTGAAATTTTGTTTCCGCCAGAATTCAGCTGCACTTATCTCTGCAATGATTTTGAACGACAATTGTGCATTAATCGATACACCCATCCAGTTGTTCATATCATTCGAATCCATTTTGAAAAACAACAGTTGATTTCAATAACAGCATCGTGTACACTTATCGCTGTGGCATGTACGAATGCCAGATTTTCTGATTGATCTTCATGCTTCTGATCTGTGCGATTGGCCATGATTCTTCATTCACGTGCAAAAACTGTGAGCCGGTAAACCAACATGTTGATTTGTCAAATACTGGATTCTGTGACGATCTTGTTGCATCTTGTCTACAACATTTTTGTGTGATTGAACCAAACGCCATTGATTGGTGTATTCTTAAATATCACCCAAACGATTTGCCACATATTGTGTGTACTGTTTTCCGGTAGAGCGAATTCAATACCACACACTCATTGAAGCTGTCCAATAGTACGTCTTTGTAAATTGCATTGGTTGTCGTAATTATTGTATTCGCGACAGTGTCAGCAAAAACGTGTAATTGAATTTCATTTGCATCGACATTTCAAAAGAAATTCGGCGAATAGCATCGGATTCTTACTTCTGTGATTCTTTTCATATTTTCCAGAAATTTATGTCACTTCTCGTAAATGTCATCCGGATGGTATATATATCGAATATCGAATTGATCACTTTCAATATCTCACGTTTAGTTGGTCGGCGCTTTCCGGACAGCAATGCAGAATCGATTTTTTTCAAAATTCGCCTTTAACGAAAAATTATCCTTTTCTGTGTCCCTAGAACTCTGCCAATATTTGCTTCGGGATCAATGTTTTTAGGCGACGCACGATTCAGTCGCTTTTGAAGATTAATTGGCATTTGCGACATGACTTCTTTTAATGAACATTTCGAATATAGTATTTCAAATCTGCCCTTCTCTTAAATGGTGATCACATCCGAAAATCTTTTTGATTGCATCTTTCTGGCATTTTCAAGATAGTCGTCTATATAGTAACGACTTTTGATCGCGTCGACATCTTCCGGTTTAGAATTTCCAAATTCCTCCGCTGTACAATTTTCACCAAACATCATCACACAAAGTGCACTTAAGGTTTGATATCTCTTTTATTTCTTCCCGCCATAAAATTCGTTGGCCGCATATATTTTGTTCTCGAATTTTTACACGATGGAACATTTCCAGGAAACAAACCCATTAATGCGCTCGGAAAATTTAAATAATACACCGGGTACAAACCGGGTAAAACTGTTAACAGATCCGGGCCTTGAATTAAATTGTCGCTCAAACTACAACCGTTTGCTTTTGCAGCTGAATCAAACACCATATACGGATTTGGCCGGGTTTATGCGGATTTTTAACCGGAAAATGCGGTGAGACCAATTCACGTTCTATTGTGGTTGGTGCGATTGCTTTCCTATCTATCGCCAACTCGATTTGGTGTACTGTGCATAATCTGCACAGTCCTTGATGATGTCTGCGAGTCTTTGACGAATTTTTACCGATATCGTTGATTTGTATCAATGGTTTCACGAGCTGATATAGTGGATCATTTTCATGGTTTGAATTGATATGCAACACTTGACACATATTGACCTTGGATGTGTTATTCACGGATAGTTCACCCAAGCTAAGTACAAGAAGCGATTCGTTCATTTCATTAGCCGTAATTTAAATCTCGGGTGGCAATAAGCAAACCGTTGTCTTCGCCAATTAGTGATCCGAAACCACTCTTAAGCTTGCTGCATCGGCACGGATTTTCAGCCAATTAAAAAGGTCGAAGACACCATTGCTAAACGCATGTTCCGAACACATCACGCCTAACTTTATCGGCAGCTTGTTTTGTAGTTTTTCTAACAATATAGGATTTCTTAAATATTCCCAACGTTGATCACTTTCTAATGTTGCTGTTAAATTTGCGACCGAGTTTTCAAAATTTATGATCGTCATTAGTTTGTCTTCTCTGGGCTGCGAAATGGATTTTGTTTTTTGAATAAGTGATTTGATGACAAATTCAGGACGTCCGCACCGACGTTTCAAAATTGTTATGATTTGATAAGCTGCGTTTGCCGATACCTACATGGCACGAACAGTTTAGAGCGCTTCGGCCTGAACTTACACTTTCAAAGGCGTATCAAATTATCTAAGCTTGAATATCGGTCAGGTGCAGTCGTAGCGTCGCCCGGAAAGATTGATTGGCCCGTAAATTGTTTTTTTTTTAAACACAGCGATTTTTGGTAGTTGCTGTGTATACGTATTCGTATTAATAGATGGTTGTTGATAATTGTTGGTGCTGATGGTCTAGGTGATCATGCCGATCTTGATGATGCCGTTTATTTTGAAGACATTGGTAATTTTTTGTTCGTTCCGTTGCGAATTCAATTGAATATGTTAATATTTTTTATTTGATTAAGTATTCGTTCTGCGATGATTTCGATTTTGTTCATATTAGGATGCAATTGGAACATATTATCATTTTGAACAAATTCAGTTAATGATGTACAAGCCTTAGTTAATCTCCATTTATTGTGCGGGGTTTCATTCTCGTAAATTGAATTCCTGCAGTTTATATTTCTATTTGGTTACGATTCTTGTCTTGAAATATAATGCGATGTAAAACCACGAAAACACGCGCTAGAATTTATTTCGGATTCCAAATTCAAGATTTCCAGTTGTAGAGTACCTTTTTTTCAATTTTAGCTCACAACTCGTTCAGCTGCCCCTTTGAGAGTATACAGGATTAGGATCCGGCCCGAAGGACCAAATGATATTCTTTTCAAACTCTGATTGCCTCAATATCCGTTTGATATTTATTTTGTGAATTTCAGAAAAACTCGTTGTTCTTTTCAAAACTGCGCACGATTTAAAGGTTCTTAGCTAAGTCACCGCACGGTTCGTCATTCGGTTAAACTGCAGCCTGGCTTGGATATCCTATCGTCATGTTGTCTTTGAAATAGATTAAATCGTTTTCAATTGCAAGACAATGCAATTTACAGAAAAGGTATCCGATCCAGTTTCAGTACAGTATTTCTGAGAGAATCTTGGCTCTTTTTTATTCTAAGTTTGATTTTGATGAGCATATAATATATGCACTGTGGCGAAAAAATATCCTATGATTGGCTTCTTGAAAATGATTGGTTTCGTTTTGACTGATCCGTACACAAGGGGAGTGTGTACTGCTCGATAGTTAGATCATTGATAGATTATGCAAATGTTGTCTGGCATCAAGGTTATGCAGTTCATGCGAGCAAAATTAAATCTATTCTGAAGAAATTTCCATTGGATTAGTCATATTGGTTGAGATAGAAACATTTTTTTCCATGGGTCGTTGAATGTTATTGATTCTAGTATCTCCTTTTTCGTACATTGTTTCAGAGAACACACTACGGGATGTTCGGTCCAATCAATAGTATGGCAAATGCCTTCAATGAACTCTCCAGCTTCTTTGGATTCAATATCTCTAGTAAACATTTAAAAAAATTTATACGTGATTCCTGTGCACGATCTTGTTCAAGTTATGCGTTTGCACTCTTCAAGTTTATGTATTTTTAGTATCATCACAAACAATAATGGAAAACCCTGCCACTTAAATCAATTCAAGATGTTGAAATTGAATTTCATCAGATTTATTAAGAATGTCACTTTTCACGACTTTTCCATTCAATTTCGAAAATAATTGTACATATATCAGCAGGTTTTTCATATCGAGTTGACAAAAATGTGCATAAGCATTTCAACTTAAATCCAAAACTGGTCCTTTTTCGATTAGCTAATAGTTAAAATTCTGATCTCATCTTTGGATGAGAACAAATCTATCAGGCATCAACACCCTATCATATAAAAACTTCAAAATCCATGAGAAAATTATTATTATCCGCGCAGTTCAAAACCCACAATGTACATCATATATATGGTAAACTACTAATGGTCAGCCGTACATTGTCTTCCAAAAAAAAATGACTGCTATACTTTATATATACATAAATTTAAATGCAACTTACTTAAGAAACACATTGCAGCTGCTGCAAATCTGTGCATATAAAACACATTCAAAAAACTCTATCTACCGCCTATATATCAAATAAATTAAGTTAAATGGTCATCGCATCTAATCCTATTTCTCAATATTAAAAAAAATTAGCGTCTGCTTCGCGCAACTTAAAAAAAAAACGCCGAATTACAACAACAAAAAACTCGTTGGATTATTATAATAAAACAAATTGAAGACTTTAAAAAAAAATCCATTAGACGTGGCCACCAAACATCTTCTATAGCTCTACATCACATAAAACCTTTTTTTAATGTTTTATCGTCGTAAAACGAATGATTATTTTTCTCACGCACTGATTCGCTATACCGTGACTTTTTTCCATTAAAAGAGAAAGAAGGAATAAAAAATGTGTATAGACTGCATTGAAAGCAACCCCTTTCACTTTATAGAAAATAAAAACACGAACCCCTAAAAATATAACGATAACCATCTCTCATACACATAAAAGATGTATGCATTTCAAGTTTATATTTTCCATTTCGAAGAGAAAACGTGATTATGTTTATACGAGTACCGTCAATTTTTCGTAAAGTCCATTAATGTATTGGAAGGATATTGAGGATTATATTCGTCTCATTGAAAATCATGGGCGTGCATAAATTTGACTTTAAACGATTATAAGAAATATATAGATAATTAATAGTTTCGTAACATTAATACCTATATATTAAATAAATACTTCTTAATGCTTTTATTATGTTATTAAAATACTATATACAGAAAATAAACACTTTTAATATGATGAAAAATTTAAATATATTTGTTGTCACTTGCCATGATAGGCCAGTGCCTAAATACTATAAAATGACAAATACTTTACGAAATCTGGTCTTGCAGTTAGACTCAGGTTTTTGTATAAATATAAATATTAGACAATTTTCGTCTTATTATTTTTCCATATCAAATGAACTGTCCTAATAAACTGCTAATTTCATATAAATAAGAACATGCTCCCAAAATAGATCTTTAATACCCACAGAAACACCCATATATATCATCCAATAACTACTATAAGGCGATATTATACGTCGGAGAACACATGTGTCGAATAAAATAGACAAGACGAGATATTACATACCTTACCTTTGTGTACACTGAAAATTGAGATTGTCGTATCAATACTTTGTAAATTGGGGTGAACTAATGTATCGAAACGAAATTTATTTCATCCATTTGCCATTTTGTATAATGTGTGTGTATAAAAACATAGATATACAAAAGGCAGGCAAAAAAATAATAATAAAAATGTATCCTTATTCCAGTCGATACTTTTTTTTCTTACTCTCCATTTATATATATATAATAAAGGCTAAACGAACGATATCGAAACGTAAATTCTAATAAAAATAATAATTTTTTTTCGATACCTATAACAATACACGATACACCTATAATATCCATTCATATTACCGATATATAAGTGTTGAACAGACACCTGTGTGCTTCGGGTGTGTATTTGGTCTTTTGGTGTTACATTTTACATCAAAAGGTGTCCTTTTTGCAAGAAATAATAATATACATTATTTATAGTTATATACAATAGGATATGTTATATGCGATAATGGTTATGGAGATGTGCAATTTTGATGTGATGTGATTATTTACTGTATACCATGCAAATTTAGAATAGATTGGTTTTTCATAAGTTTTTGCTGAAAAAATTGAAACATTCTGTTATTTTGCAGATCACATTTGAAAAAATGTAATTTACTACTTAAGCATTATACGCATAACAAAACATTCTTAAAGGATGAGAGAAAATCGACAAAAAAAAAGGAAAAAGATATAATAGTGCTCATTGTTTATTCATACCGGTAAAATGCTCCTTCGTAAAAATACACAATTTATATTCAACTATATCTTGTGCGGAATAAGATTTTTGCTCGCATTTCTTTTTGATTCTGTTTATGTATGCAAAATAATATATTAGAAGTCCTTAAACTGCATTTTCATCTGTCGCCGGAACAACACAATTTTTCTTTTCTTGTTTGTATATATACTCTAATTGTATATAAAGTGTACTGCCATACACACTGTATATACAATCCACTGGGAAAACTTCAATTTTTCACAAGAATAATGCACTTTTCGTATATAGTTGGTGTACATTCGTGTGTGCAGCACATTTTTCCTTTGCCCAAACGTTTTAAATCGAATTTAAATTAATTTTTATGAAATACTAATTTAAATATTTTTCTTTTTTCATTTCAGGTAAGTGAAAACATACATTATAAAGAAAGGAAATACAGGTATATTAGAAATGCAAGTAAGTTGGCATATTGTTAGTGCAAAATATATGAATCAAGAAAACATAAATTTAGATTAATTTTAGTAAAGCTTTCAGAGTGCTAAATTTGTTATATATGTACATACGTTGAAAAAAAAGGAATGTTTTTACGACGAACATTTTTTCCTGCAACCAATTGAATTGTCTGGTGTTACAAAGAATTATTCTTGCACCGTTTTAACTTGTTTCGTCCTTTGGTTGCAAAGACTCGTCAGGCATAGCACGCCTTTTCTCTTGATAACCTTACCACCTTGTCTTTGCGATCAAAAGAAACGTTCAAATGCCAGTAGTAGAAAATCAATTATGACATGGATTCAATTCGAATGATGGCCCGAAAAAATCATCTCAAATTACAACCAAGGTTCCGTTCGATCTTCTACAACGACTGATCGGCGTTACAAAATTCAACAATACAGCCTTTTATCATAACCCCTTGCGCGTGCACTGAACAAAACACTCTAACAAGGTTGGCATTCAAAATTGTTTTTATCGTTAGCTATCGGAATGGTGTTCTTCTTATGTGGTTAATATAATAACTTTACTAAGGAGTGATTTTAAGATATGATATAATGTACTCTTTTTGTACTCAATTGTACAACCATTAGACTTTTTTGTTTATCGAAGGAAGTGATAAAAAATCCAAAAACTAATTTTTTGAATTACCCCTGCCAGACAATAAACAAAGAAAAGTACAAGACGATAAGGTGTTTTTATTTTAACAAATAATTTATAATAATTATAAAGTATTTGTAGTGCTTATCCACAATTAATTTATAATAATATAGTATCTTATGAGAAAAATGTTGGTTTAATAATAAAAAAGGCAACAAAATTGTGTTTGCCCGAATTTGATACCTCCTGTCTCAATCCAGAGTGACAAAAATTATGAATGGTCCCTTAGATGTATCTACTTAATTTATGTGACTTAAATTTAAATAATTATTTTTCTTAATTTAAATTAATTAGATCAAATCTAAATTTATTTGTTTTTTTTTTTTTTGGTAAATCTCTTCATTGGCTTTTATTACATTTTATTTTATTTACCTGCGTTAATTTTATTTTTTATAGTAGCAAAAATAGATTTCTTTGAAGTCTCAACGACATCCATGAAAGGTATCGACACAAAGGGTATTTGTTCTAAACGACATTTAATGT
>JANTEX010036664.1:0-16067 GCA_024741295.1 Macrocera vittata
CCTAGGATTTCTGAGGAATTCCCAAGGAATTCCGAGGAATTCCCGAGAAATTCTGAGGAATTCCCAGGAATTCCCGAGGAATTCTGAGCAATTCTTTTCGTCGAGGAATTCTTTGAGACACATTTTTGTCGAGTGGTTACCCCGTGGAGTGATCACACAGTCGGTACTTATATATTAGTTTTGGTGTTTAGTTGACAGTATTTTAAATATAATCGGTTTTATGTACCTTTAAGTGAAAGAATCGCAATCGAAACGAACATTAATTTAAAGCTGCCGGCCAGAACCGTTCTTGGGCTTTTTTCTTGCTAAAACCAATGGAGAGATGGCTATCATGGTCAGCACATGTCATCTCAAGAAACGGCGAACATCGACTCATGTATACATCTAAGTTGTTTAGATGTATATGGATATCAAAGTTAGCCGTGGCTCAAGAACTGCTTAGCTTCAATAGGACCACAGATGACACTCAAAACAACATTCAAAACGAGACACTGTCGACACAAGTACCTATTTAATATGAGAGCCTCTGTTATGGCCTTCTTGTGGTTTAAAGGATCAAATCCTTAGCGAAATTTCTGGAATGTATCAAAAACTCCAGGACCGTGGGGTATTACAGGGCAGTAAATGATGCATGGTGAGAAGCAAATGGCGCATCAGATAGTATGAGCTCCTAAATTTTTTCTTCAGATTCTAAATCCATCTTTCTTTCGACCTCTAACACCCGTATAGTGGTCTGAATTTTTCAGTCACCGTTGGAGGTAAACCATCTATGATCCAACATGGAGATCAAAACTGACACCTTTCGGTCATGTATTATAATTGTTTTCTTGGCAGTTGTATATACAATGATAGAAATAGTGGGTCGAGGTCAGTCTCAAAATACAATAACTAGTGGAAGATCTCTTAAAAGAGTATCGAGGAAAATCATAGCCAAAAGTGCACATTCCCACGAACGCGATGAAACTGTGGAGGCGTCTCTGCCACTGACCACTTAGATCAAAGAAAAAACATTGACGCGAAAAGGATTAAAGGACTTAATTATAGTTAGGTCATCATGACCTTAAGATAGCAAACAGAGTTTTTTAACCCAATTTTACTAGTTAAGGCGGATCTTGGTAATCTTGCGTAAATCCGGCACGTCCTGGTTGGATGCTGAGTTAAACGGGTGACGGGCAAGGGCCAGACAGTATATTGAACCGAGCCAGCTAGGTAGCACAAGAATGAATCTCACTGGACAAACTGCAAGTCTGAATCAAGACGCTGGCGCGTGGTTGAAGGGTTTATGGAAGTAGTTCGGCAACTTTCCTAAGGTTTTTTCTCAAGATAAAGGTCCTAACAAGAGAAGCATAAAAGTAACAGATGGTAGCTTTTTGCGTTGAACAGACCATTCAGACGCTGTTTGAAACACATTTTCCAGGATTTTCAAGCAAAAATAAAAAAGCTTTTGCGTTTAGAGGTTGTGATTGGTGCCTTTCATAGAGTGTGTTCACATTAGAGACAATTGGTCGTGCGCTTAGAAAACATGGCATTTTGGAAGTCTGGTTAATTGGATTGTCACATTGCTTGGCAAGCGACGAGTTGTTGACAGACACAGAAATAAACCAGAGCCCAGAATGAGACATGTTTTCATGAAATGGCTAAGTCGGCCAATTGTTTGGAAGTAATTCTTGGCATAAAGCTCAGCTGGAAAAAGCACCTTATTTACGCTATTAACAAGGCGCAAATTGCTCATTTTGCATGCTTTGTAAATACAAGGAGTCTAACAGCAAAGATCTGCGAGTGGTCATACCAAGCAGTAGTGAGACCTATGTTAACCTATGAAGCTATTGTGTAGTGGACTCGTGCTGAAGAACCACAAAAAAAGATCTACCTACTCGGATGATATGAGGGCCACACTAACTGCTGTACTGCATGTTTTTTATCTGGCACTTAACGGTACATGAAAAGGACTTAACGGTACATGATTCAAGAGTACTTAAGTAAGGTGGGATGGAACGTTGGATTGCTATACCGACAGTTCAGGACTCGGAGATAGGTCAAGGACAAGAATATTTATTCCAGGTGCGAACCTAACTCATTGAAAGTCATATCACAATCTTTCAAGCAGACGTTTCAATTATTAACGCTTGCTGCGACGTCTGGTACCAAGAAGAAGAATACTTTCCCGAGTACTTACATTCAATGTTGGAAACAATTAGGAACATACCGCCGTCAGACGATTATTTTGTTCGACAAACATCGCAGGTCCATGGCCAAGTAGGTTTTAGGTCTGGATAGAAGACAGCTTATGCTGCGGCCTTTCAAAAAACAACTTAGGATAATGAGTCTAGTAGGTAGAAATGTATGTCTAGCTTAGGGTCTGGTAATAGATTGGGAGGGATTTGATAGCGCTCTTGTCGACGACCTGAACTCCGGAAGTTAAGAAGACAGGTTTGATGGACAGAAAACAGGGCAAAAAGATCCAATCATACCAATGATTGAGATGACGAGAGTACAAAAAACGGTGCAAAGAGAGTCGTCGTAGCCGACAAGTAAAATATGTATCCCAAAGAATTCCTCAACGAAAAGAATGGAAATTCCTTCGAATTCCTTGTAAATTCCTTGGGAATTCTCCGTCGTTGTCCCAGGAATTCTTCAAGAAGTTACACTCTCGGTCGGAGCGTACAACTAGATTGCAAAGGCCACTCTCTCAGGACAGTAGCGTACAGATGGTAACTATACGACTTTAGGTGCGGAGACTATGTCACACCTATTTCGGTCTCACTTTCTTGATTGTGAATAAAACACAGTGATAAACAGCTTCGAAAAGATGCTGGAATAGGGCTTCTGAAATTGTAACTTCTAACAAGATGGAATGGGCCATTAACGCTTTCCAGACATATAAATCTGCGAGGACTCATGGAATATTCCCAACAATCATTCAGAAGGCGACGCCAGCCATAGGACAGCATATTCTTGAGATATTTAGGGCATGGTATAACATTATGCCATGCATAGTCGCTAAGCTTGCTTTTATCTCTAAGCGTGGTAAGGAAACTTATATAAGCGTTGATTTTTTTAGACCAATTAGTTTGACATCTTTCCTCTTAGACACAGGAAAGGATAATAGACATATTCGTTAGAGATGAAGTGCTGAACCATGATATCAACCTGGACGATCAGTGGATACCGCGCTGGTTAGGATTGTGGGTCCGATTTATAGATCTTTGGAAATAGTGGCGTTTACTATGTCTACTACTCTACGACACAGAAAATGCCATTAATAGAGCTAGCCCGTATGTTGTTGTACAGGCAGCAAGGAGATTTTGTGTACCATCACTTTTAGTTAAGTATTGTATTGTATTGTAAGTGGCTTGGAGCCATGTTGAGGGAGCGTTATCTGGAATCTGAACTTCAGTCTTACACGTTTTCGGCTATAGTTCGTAATGGATTCCCTCGAGACGGTGTCATATCTCCTCTGATATGGTGCCTAGTTGTGGACAAACTACTGAAACGTCTTCCTCTGAAGAGTATCATTTGGCAGGACATGGGACTATCATCTAAGGTGGTGAATTGGATATTGAACTGATGTAAATGGCGATAATGGAGAGCGTTTAGAGGTTGACACAGGCACAAATTTACATATGTTAAGACAGCCGTTCAGCTGTGGAGACAGTTTGATCTTTGGAATCAAATTGAGTGCCTGTAGATGTCTGTAAAAACGTTCTAAACGAAGTGGCTGATGTGGATCAATTGTGGTTACCTGGTCATAGTGTCATACCGGTTAATAAAAAGGCGGATGAACTGGCAGTCCAGGGGTGGGAGTTTCAGCTCTACCTCTCAAGATACGGGTATAGGCTTGTGTTAGTGTTGCATAGATAGATACGCGACGTCAGGACGAGTTCCAGCCAGTACCGAGACCATAGCGGTCCATTGTACGATCTCTTTGATCCAACGTTAGAATCTATTTGACTTTATGATTAAGTCCAACAGTCTGCTTATCGGTCTCCGCCCGACCTCCTCCTGTTTGCATCAGTAAACCCCCCGCCCAGAGTTCGGCTTCTAATCTGTCCATATCTTAGACAGAAACAGACGAAGTTGGCGTCAGTCTCCTACTCCATGACACAGGCACTGTCAACTAAGCCCAACAAAGATAAATGCCTGGTCAGCCGACAGTGTCCAATTAAAACAATTATTGTGAGTCTCATCTGCGTTATAGTAAAGCCCAGCAGCTGGTGTCTTACTAGGCCTGCTTACAAGCAATTTCGTTTGTCTGCACGCGCCGTTACTGAACCTCCTCGCCAGCTCCCCATGAAGTTCATTAAGGGGAAAGCCTATGACCGGTTCAGGTCCTCACAGTGTTTCCAGAGCCGTCTCTAGCAAGCTGGTCCGCCCTCTCATTAATCTTAACTCCCGAATGACCGGGCATCCAGATCAGCACGACTTGCATGCGCTTTGCGAGCCAATTTAGGGCGTTCCTGCATACTTTCAGACGCTTTGAAGTCACCGTTCACGATTCGAGTGCCAGAAGCGCCAACTGGCTATCCGAACAAAAGTAGACTTTAGCCACTACGCCACTGGCTCCCAGCCAGTCACAGCATATCCTGACAGCTATGACTTCTGCTTGAAAAACCGTAGCGTTCTTTCCTAGGGGCACTAACATTGGGGAACCGATTAGCTGCACGTAAACGCCTGCGTCGGCTCTACAACATGACCCTCGAGCCATCTGTATAACATACAACCGCCTCAGAAGTTTGGAACAGCTACACGAAATCAAGCCAATCCTCCCTTTTTGGCACCCTCACCTTATAGCCAAGAGAGAGAACTCGTATACCCTCTGACAGGGCAGGCCCACCCCATAAACCAGGGCTGACGGCGCCAGACAAAATTAGCGCTGCAAAGGCAAACAATTGGTGCCGCAAAAGCAAAAGTTGGCACCGCATAGGCATAACGCCTCATAGGCAAAATTTGGCGGCGTGCAGGTGAAAAATTGGCACCGAAAAGGCAAAAAGTTGGCGCCGCACAGACAAAAAATTGACGCCAAAATTATTGGCTGACGGCGCCAAAATCCTAGGGCCACATCCCGTTTAGCTTCAGTTTAACAGATGCGTTAATCGTTACTGCTTTGATATGAAGGTTCAATGGTAGTAAGTCGAAGAGTACCTTGGAGCTGCTGTAGGTATAGATTGCATAGCGCCACTATTCATGAAGCAGTCAAGCCTATGCATGGTTCAACAAGATCGGATCTTCTATGGTTTTGAACATAAGTAGGGAACCGGTGAGAACTCAAACCAATGTTCCTACGAGGCATTATTTACGGGTTCATTTGAGGATAATCGGGTGAGTTTATACATCAGTATGCTGAAGCTGAGATGACGATTAAGAACCTATTCAGCACTTTCTTTGTGAATGCCCAGCCCTAGCAGAAGTTCGAAAGAGGCAGCCACCGGGTGACTGCATAAGACATGTTTAGGTAGAAAGCTTTAGAGGCGAGTGTTAACCACTCGACAAAAATCTGCCCAAAGAATTTCTCGACAAAAAGAATTCCTCGGGAATTCCTCAGAATTCTTCGGGAATTCCTCAGAATTCCTCAGAATTCTTCTTTTTCAGAATCCCTCAGAATTCCTCGGGAAATCCTCAGATTTCTTTGGGAATTCCTCATAATTCGTCGGGAATTCCTCGGGATTACCTCGGAACTCTTTGAGAATTCTTCGGAATTCCTCGAAAATTCCCCAGAATTCTTTGAGAACTCCTCAGAATTCCTCGATAATTCCTCAGAATTGTTCGAGAATTCCTCCAGAATTCCCCGAGAATTTTTCAGAATTCTTTGAGAACTTCTCAGAATTCTTCGAAAACTCCTCGAGAATTCCTCGAAAATTCCTCGGAAATTCCTCAGAACTTCTCACAATTCCTCGAGCACTCCTCAGAATTCTTCAAAAATTCCTCGAGAATTTCCCGGCATTCTTCGAGAAATTCATCAGAATTCTTTGAGAACTCCTCGAGAATTCCTCAGAATTGTTCGAAAATTCCTTCGAATTCTTTGGGAATTCGGGATTTTTACCAAGAATTTCTCAAGTAGTTACCCCCTCGTTCAGAGGTATTGAAGTTCTTGAGTGGCTCGGGCTGGGATCTAATTGTGTCTTAAACTAATCCGATGAGCCTTCATTATTTTCTTTTTTCTATTTTTATGGATTAGGGTTGCACAGTTGGTGGCCTGTGTGCAGTGAGTCGTCGAGCTCGCTCCCGAAACATCTATCTATCCAATGTGTCCAGATCCAGCATAAACAGAAAACGAGCCCAAACACATTTTGTGCTGAACCGTAGATCAAAGTGTTGTCTTACAGGACAACAGACAGAGTCGGACTCAGCTTGTTGTGTCCAATAGGGGCACACTATTGACTTTTTGCGGCTCATTTTGCAAATTTAAGTAAATCGATTTTTACTTATTTATCCGTTCAGAACCAAGCTAGACTTTAACGGGGAGTGAGGCTTTCACGAACGGAAATAAAGAAGGTGACTAGTAAATCACAAGTTCAGAAATATCGCTATAGGACTGTCTCCAGATTGAAACCACAAAGTGACAAATGTTGACCGAGAGTCAATCTCCAACGTCCTGTGCGAGTGTCCTCAGTTAAGAAGATCGTAAAAACAAATACCAGACATCTCTACTGCTAACAACAGAACAAATTTAACATTAATTCCAAAGAAATCGATTGAAAATTCTTGGCAAACAGCGATGCCAGACAGTTGTTCTTAACGCAGTCGTATTATCTCAAACACCCATCCTTAATGTTTGTCTGTGCATCGTAAAATAATGCGAGGGTGATTCAGAGGAAAATCAGCATTTATATGACGTCACTCAGACATCATTCAATTCAACCCAAAGAATAAGAAGTTACCGCTCTACAGTATACAGCAAATTGTGTACAAAACAACAACAAAAAGGTACAGATTCACATGACCGATTCAACGATGCCACGATGTGTGTATTTTGAAATTTTCGATTTTGTCTCCGTAAATATATATATTCTGCTGAAGAGTGTGTGTCTTCGGAACGGGTATCTCTCGTCGTGCTAACAATTCACTTCACTATATTACACATAGGTACATATTATATTTGTCTCAAGATATACTTTTTGAAACTACAGTTTGAGAGTTTACACAGCAATATTATGTGTGTAAAAAACAAAAACGATATAATAAAAAGAACTACTCGTCGGGATAGAGTTGGCTAATTAATTCATAGCATATGATGTAAGAATATTATAATGGGCTGTGTGCCACTGTATATAGTACGTGTGCAAGACTTGAAACTTGTCGTTGAATATAAATTTTATGAACCTTTCGCTAGAGTACATTTACAGAAAATTTTGCTCTGCACAAGACTTGTGTCTCGTGATCAACAACAACAACAAAAAACCAACACAGCATCGCAACTATTGCATCGGTGCAGCGCCTACATATTTAATGCCATCATAATATGTAAGTGGGTATAAGTATGTACAACTTGTATAACAGAATTGGTTTCGTAATATGAGGGCATCTAATAAAATGCAAAGCTGCACCATAGTCTGCACGCACCGTACAATGAATTGTGTACTCACATATACGGTATATGGCAGGTGTTCACCTAATATTTATAAAGACAAAGCCCGCCGTATCCCTATTTATCCAAATTCTTATTTTTCAATTCTTTGTGTTTGTGTGCGCGCCGAAAAGTCGCAAAACCCACCGAAAATGAAACACTCAAATCATTCATGTATTTTCAAACACACAAACGAAACTTCGTTACAACTTTTTCTTATTCTTTTGAAGGTCGCGACAGCCAAACAACAAAAAAAAACAAAAGGCAAAAATGTAAAACGCCCTATTCGCGTAACATAGTTTTACATATAAAATAGCGAAGCAGACGGCAGGTATATATCGTAACGTACGCTACACCAGCGCTGGAGACTGTGGGCCCCCCTTTTTCGTCATCGCGGCACTTTTTATCTACATTCCGGCAAAGCGAATTATACGAAACAAACGTTTAGCCAATATAAAGAACACACATACATATATATATATTGTCTCTTTTACAGTAATTTTCAATTCGCAAAAGCCACTTACCTTAATGATCAGTTCAATTTCGGGAACGTCACCGTTGGTGGCTCCATTTTCTTGATTATCCTCAGACATTGTTGGTGGTGATCGATGATTATTGATGATTGATTTATAATCGCAAACACACACAAAAGCACAATTTAATTAGAAAAAAATAACACTTCAGACACAAATTTTACTTCTGCAGAAACAATTTTTTTTTTTGGTTGAAGTTCTTTTTATAAACAGACGCGCAGCGATAAATCAACACGAGCACACACTTCGACCGTTCGACTAAGACTGGAAATTTTGGAAGGAATTGGAACATAAATGAAGAAAAGAAACATGGCTGCTGACAAACGAATGCGTGCAGTTGCGATCGCATTGAACATTCCAATATATGTTTGCGTTTTATGTGTGGAACTTGATGGCTGTTCGTTTTGGAGGGAACTTTTAAAAATCCATTTGTTATCGGATATATTACAGCGAGCAGTATTTTTCTATTTGGACAGTACTGGCTTTGTATATGATTTAATTACTTTTTGGCCAGTATTTTGTTCAATTAGGTTTATATTAAAACACTTTTTTAGGCACTTAATACTTCAGTAATGTATTGGAAAACAAATAAGAAAAAACTGTTCATTTGGTAGCAGTAAACTGCACTATTGTCCAAATACTGGGCAAAATGTAATAAAATACTGGTCAAAAGGAATAAACTGGCCGTTTATATCGGATATGTTATTCTTTCTGGTCAGTACTCAACTGATTTTGATTGTATGCTAGCCACACACTTCTCTGGATCAGTACCAAGAAATAGAATAATACACCGCGGTTACCAAATTCCGGTTGCAGTAACGTTACACAATAAAGTTTGCTCCCTAACGCTAGGTTATGAAACAGTTTTCGAGGTTTAAATCGGGTTTCGTCGCGGGTTATTGGTAACTTACAATTGACACTAAGTGACCGGAAATTGACCAGAAAGTGACCAGAAGTCGAGCGGAAGTTGATCAGAAGTGATCGGAAGTGAGTAGAAGTTGACCGTAACTGATTGGAATCTTAACGAACGTTGATGATTGAGCGCCGGCAGTTCAACGGAAGTCACCGAAAGTTACCGGAAGTGATTAAAATTTAAACGGGAGGTGACCGCGGGCTTGACTGGAAGTGATTGAAAGTTGACCGGAAGTGAAAAGATGTCAACCAGAAGTAGACCGGAAGCCCCTGGAAGTGACTAGAGATTGACCGTAACCGAGCGGAAGTTGATCGGAAGCGACCGAAAGTTTAGCAGAAGTAATCGCAAGTTGACAGGACGTAATCGGAAGTTGACCGGATTTCCCACGGATGGTGGAAAATTATATTTTATCAATATGCAAATCTCTGCAATTTTCCCGAAATTTCTCTGGAATTCCTCCAGAACTTACAGGAATTCCTCCGGAATTTTCACGTAAATTCCCAGGAGTTATGCCGGACACTGGAGAAATGACACTAAGTGACCGGAAAGTGATCAGAAGTCGAGCGGGAGTTGAGCAGATGTGACCGAAAGTGAGTAGCAGTTGACCGTAAAGCAGCGGCCACATTGGGCTTTTTTCTCAACTTTTCCGCCGCGTTGGAAAAAGTTAAGAAAAATGTCCAGTGTGGCCACTGTTTAACTGATTGGAATCTTACCGAAAGTTGATCGAAAGCAGCGGAAGTTAAACGGAAGTCATCGGATGTTACTGGAAGTTATCGGAACAAGACCGAAAGTGATTGGAATTTAACCGGAAGTGACCTGACTTGACTGGAAGTGATTGGATGTTGACCGGAAGTGAAAACAAATTGACCGTAAGTGCCTGGAAGTGACTAGAATTTGAACGTTACTGACCGGAAGTTAATCGGAACCGACCGAAAGTTTAGAGAAAGTGATGGGAAGTTGACCGGACATAATCGGTGGTTGACCAATAGTGACCAGAAGAGAACAAAAGTTGACCTGAAGTGACCGTAAGTTGAGCGGATGTGATGGAAAGTGATAGGAAGTTAACACAAAGTAGTACCGTATTAACCGGAGGTTGACTTAAAGTGACCGGAAGTGAGCGAAAGTTGACCTGAAGTGACCGGATGTGATAGGAAGTGACGGGAAATTGAAACAAAGTTGACCGTATGAAGCGATAGTTAACCAGAAATGACCGGAAGTTGAACGGAAGTGAAGGACTCGTCCGGAAAAACATGGAAACAAACGGAAGTAACAGCAAATGATCGAAAATCGACACTCTACCTAAAAGTATGCAGGAAATAAGCCTAGATTTGGGGTCGCATTTGACCAACTTACGGTCAAGTTTAGGAACTTCCGGTCAGGTTCACTTCCAGTCAACTTCTAGTCGCTACCAGCCAATTTTCGGTCCCTGGCGGACAATTTTCGGTCAACTCCCGGTCAATTCCAAAAAACTGCCGATCACTTTGACACTAAGTGACCGGAAATAGGACTAAAAGTGATCACATGTCGAGCGGAAGTTGACCAAAAGTGACCGGAAGTGTGTAGAAATTAAACGTTACTGATTGTAATGTACCCGAATGTTGACCGGAAAATAAACGGAAGTCAATGGAAGTTAGCGGAACTTAACCGAAAGTGACCGGACTTGACTACAAGTAAGTGGAAGTTGACCGGAAGTGAAAAGAAGTCGATCAGAAATTGACCGCAAGTACCCAGAAGTGACTAGAAATTGACCGTAACCGACCGGAAGTTGATCGGAAGCGACCGAAAGTTTAGCGGAAGTGATCGCAAGTTAACCGTACATAATCGATGGTTGACCAATAGTGACCAGAAGAGAACAAAAGTTGACCTGAAGTGACGTAAGTTGAGCGGATGTGATGGGAAGTGATCGGAAGTTAACACAAAGTAGACCGTATGAAGCGGTAGTTGACCAGAAGTGACCGGAAGTTGACGGAAGTTAAACGGAGGTAAAGGACACGTCCGGAAGTAGCCAGGAAACAAACGGAAGCAACAGTAAATGATCAGAAATCATTAATCCACCTGAAAGTAATCAGGAGATAAGGGGGTTTGGGGTCACTTTCGATCAACTTCAGGTCAAGTTCCGGCACTTTCGGTCAGGTTCGGTCACTTCCGGTAAATTTCTAGTCACTACCGGTCAATTTTCGGTCAACTTCCGGTCAATTCCGATAAACTGCCGATCACTTCCTTTTACTTTCTGTGGAAAATCATATTTTATCATTATTGGAATTGGAAATAGACCTAAAAGTGATCAGAAGTCGAGCGGAAGTTGACCAGAAGTGACCGAAAGTGAGTAGAAGTTGACCCTAACTGATTGTAACCATATCGAAATTGATCGGAAGCGCTGTAAGTTAAACGGAAAAGACCGGAACTAGACCGAAAGTGATTGGAATTTAACCGGAAGTGACCGGGCTTGAACAGAAGTGAAGGACACGTCTGGGAAAAACCAGAGAACAAACGGAAGTAAGAGTAAATGATCGAAAATCGACGCTCCACCTAAAAGTAATCAGAACATAAGCAGAGGTTTGGGGTCACTTTCGATTAACTTCCGATCAAGTTCCGGCACTTTCGGTCACTTCCGATCAACTTCTAATCACTACTAGTCAATTTTCGGTCCCTGGCAATCAATTTTCGGTCAATTCCAAACAACTGCCGATCACTTTCGGCAGGAAATCATATTTTATCATTGTTTTCCTGCTAATCTCTGGATTTTCCCCAAAATTTCTCTGGCATTCCTCCAGAACTTACAGGAATTTCTCCGGAATTTTCACGGAAACTCGCAGGAATGCTGCCGAAAACAAGAGAATTGACACTAAGTGACCGGAAATTGACCTGAAAGTGATCAGAAGTCGAGCGGAAGTTCACCAGAAGTGAGTGGAAGTGGACCGTAACTGATTGGAATGTTACCGAAAGTTGATCGGAAGCGCCGTAAGTTAAACGGAAGTCACCGGAAGTTACCGGAACTAGACCGGAAGTGATTGGAATTTAACCGGAAGGGACCGGACTTGATTGGAAGTGAGTGAATGTTGACCGGAAGTGAAAATAAGTTGACCGCAAGTGCCTTGAAGTGACTAGAAATCGACCGTAACCAACCGGAAGTTGATCTGGGCGTTTAGCGGAAGTAATCGCAAGTTGACCCGACGTAATCGGAGGTTGACCAAAACTGACCGGAAGTGAACGAAAATTGACCTGAAGTGACCGGATGTGATGGGAAGTGATCGAAAGTTGACACAAAGTTGACCGTATGAACCGGTTGTTGACCAGAACTGACCGTAAATAGAACGAAAAATGAACGGAAGAGAAGTATATGTCCGGAAAAGCCAGTCAACAAACGGAAGTAACAGTAAATGATTGAAAATCGACATTTCACCTGAAAGTAATCAGTAGATAAGCAGGGGCTTAGGGTCACTTTTGATCAACTTCCGTTTAACCTACGGTCAAGTTTCGGCACTTCCAGTCAGGTTCGCTCACTTCCGGTTAACTTCTAGTCACTACCAGTCAATTTTCGGTCCCTGGCGGTCAATTTTCGGCAAACTCGATCACTTTCGGTCTAATTTCGGTGAGAATTCATATTTTATCATTATTTTCCTGCTAATCTCTGGAATTCCTCCAGAATTTTCAAGTAAATTCCCAGGAGTTATGCTGGGCACAGGATAATTGACACTAAGTGAACGGCAATTGACCTGAAAAATAAAGTTGGCCAGATGTGACCGTAAGTGAGTAGAAGTTGACCGTAACAGATTGGAACCTTACCGAAACTTGATCGGAAACGCAGGAAGTTAAACGGTAGTTAAACGGAAGTTATCGGAACTAGACTGGAAGTGATTTGAAGTTAATCGGAAGCGACCGAGCTTGACTGGAAGGGAGTGGAAGTTGAGCGGAAGTAAAAAGATGTCGACCAGAAGTGCCTGAAATTGACTAGAAATTCACCGTAACCGACCAGAAGTGCCTGGAATCGATTAGAAATTGACCGTAACCGACCGGAAGTTGATCGGAAGCGATTGAAAGGTCAGCGGAAATGATCGTAAGTTGACCAGACGTAATCGGAGATTGACTAAAGGTGACCGGATGTAATGGGAATGGATCGGAAGATGTCACAAAGTTGACCGTATGAATCGGTAGTTGACCAGAAGTTGAACGGAAAAGATGTCGACCAGAAGTTGCACGCAAGTGCCTGGAAATGTCTAGAAATTGACCGAAAATTGACCGTAAGTCCGTAACCGACCGAAAGTTTATCGAAAGCGACCGAAAGTTTAGCAGAAGTAATTGACCGAACGCAATCGAAGTGACCGGATGGAAGTGATAGGAAATTGACACAAAGTTGACCGTATGAACCGGTAGTTGACCAGAAATGACCGCTGAAAAGTTGAACGGAAGTGAAGGACACGTCCGGAAAAAAACCAGAAAACAAATGGAAGTAACAGTAAATGATCGAAAATCGACGCTCCACCTAAAAGTGATCAGGAGACAAGCAGAGTTTGGGGTCACATTTGATTAACTTACGGTCAATTCCAGGCACTTCCGGTCACGTTCGGTCACTTTCGGTCAACTTCTAGTCACTACCAATCAATGCCGATCAACTGTCGATCACTTGCGGTGGAAAATCATAATCTCTGGAATTCCTCCAGAACTTCCAGGAATTCCTCCTTGAACGGAAGTGAAGGACACGTCCGGAAGTAACCACGAAACGAACGGGAAAAACAGTAATTGATCGGCAATCGATGCTCCACCTAAAAGTCATTAGGAGATAAGCAGGGGTTTGGGGTCGCTTTCGGTCAACTTTCGGTCCCCTGGCGGTCAATTTTCGGCCAACTCTCGGTCAATTTCGATTAACTGCTGATCACTTTCGGTCTACTTTCGGTGGGAAATCAAACTTTTTCATTATTTTCTAACTATTTTCTAAAATTTTCCCAAAATTCCTCTGAAATTTCCCCGAAATTCCTCTGGAATTCCTCCAGAATTTCCCCGACATTTCCACGGAATTACCCAAAAAATCTAGGCCACATTCATATCGGGATTTCAATACCCAATATATGGATGACGGGAAGGTCTCTAAAAGAATGTTTACAAATGAGAGGATCGGCTGGTCGATCAATTAATTTGGACCTTACAAAACTGTGGGGCAGCATGGGGTATATTTCCCGCACAACTACAAAGTAGTCGTTCTCAAGCAGCAGGGGCATTGAGCGGAATGATTTATCGCCAGTCACGCGTGGGGCATATACATCACCTCTTTTTCTCTAAATGACTTCTAAGGGTTGGCATCAGGCCATATAGACGCTTTTAATCCTGCTCGGATAAAATAACTTTTCACCCAATTCTGACCATTTTCGATCGCCAAAGGAGGTTCAGCGGTAGAAAGCCTCTTCGTGACTGCCATTCAACCCCACAAACCGATTTTTGTAACATGGATTTTTCGAAGGCCGATTGGGCTTCCGTGTTCCATTGAAATACAGTGAAATTTACGGTTAGATCAGTCAAGGGGGTCGAAATGGCGGCATAATTCGTTATACATCTCCGATACCATCCAGTCAGGGCTGGCCCATCCCATATGCCAGTTCAGCATGGGCTGACGGCGCCAGGCAAAAATTGGCGCCTCATAGGCAAAAATTGGCGCCTCATAGGCAAAAAATTGGCGCCGCAAAGGCAAACAATTGGTGCCGCGAAAGCAAAAATTGGCGCCTCATAGGCAACATTTGGCGACATACAGACGAAAAATTAGCGCCGAAAAGGCAAAAAAATGGCGCCTCATAGGCATAAATTAGCGCCGTATAAGCAAAAATCGGCAGACAATAAATTGGCGCCAAAATTATTGGCTTGCGGCGCTAAAATCCTAGGGCCGGCCCTGCATCCAGTCATCCCGAGGAATCGACGGACTTGTCGCTTCGTCGTCGGACACGGAAACTCGGCTATGCCAGACACCTATACGGGATCGGTCTTTATACAGCCACTCCCCATTACATAACCACAGTATCTTACGGTAATGGTAAGATTATGGTTTCGAAGATGAGACGCGACCACTGACAGCAGCTCCAAGTGTTACTGGAAGTCAGTAGACACGACAAACAAATCGTCAAGTTGAAGTCAAACGAATACTTGGTCATGCAATTGGTGTCAAATGACTTTATCCATCAACCCACGCATCGTACTGGATGCATAGCCCAAAGTGCATTAACTTCAACTGATAGAGTGGACGACTAGGTACAGAGAACACCGTTTTGTCCCTTAAGCCTTCGCCCAGCTCTATCTGCCAGAAGACATCTTTCAAGTCAATGCTACTTTTATGCCTGGTGTTCGACAGGCGACCTAACAAGCCGTCGATGTTCGGTAGCGGGTAAGCATCGGTGACCGATAGCGAATTAACTTTCTGCGAATCAAGGCAATATCGAGATTTGTCATTCGACTTTCAAAACTATGGGTGAATTTCCATGGGCTTTGACTTTCCCCTATGATATCCAGAGCCAACATTCAAGCTCTTTACACAACATGAAGCTCTTCATACACCTGTATGGCCGGCGAAATCGAGTAAAAGCGCTGTTTCACGGGTTTATTTTCACCAATTTCGATGCAATGTCTGACGAGTAGGGTTCAACCCAGACCATTTACGGCGAAAGACGGGAAATGTGAACGTACAGCGTCCAGACGGTCCGGTTCGGTTTCGGTTAAACTACGGATAGGTTCGGGGTCGACAAACGATACGTTAAGCGGCTTGTTTGCACCTACTTCATCAATTATGACTGGGGCGATTCCAAATATCCTCCAGAAATCGATACCGAGGTAGAGCTCCTGTCGGTACGACGAGACAATGAATAGACTGATCGATCAAGTTTTGTGGCCTAAAACGATTGGCACCGTTACACTAGCCTATAATTGCTGGGCGGCACCATCGGACGGTTTGCACTGTGGAACTGAGTCGTGTCCACTTCAGATTTAACCTTGGCAGTTCTTGGACGGCATTTCGGCCTAGACATCTGGCACCGTTACACTAGCCTGCAATTGCTGGGCGGAACCATCGGCGGTTTCC
>JANTEX010036665.1:0-10408 GCA_024741295.1 Macrocera vittata
TCCGTTTGGACCTTTCCTTAACCACTTCAATAAGATATGACTATACACATCAGTTCCTAGTAGCACATCGATTTTACTTGGTCGGCCAAAATCTGGATCAGCTAAGAATAATCAGTTGAGATGTATCTAATCGACTGAGTTATTTGAGATGAATAATTACGGCAGATGTCCGGTGATTTTTGATAGAACCAGAGCTTCTTTAGGTAAATAAAATTTGGCATCGCTACGATGTTCTTTGATATTTCCGCTGTAATGGATGCGAGGCCTGACACGGTTGCCATTAGTTCGTTCTAATTTCAAGCTTTGAGTTTCTGCTTCCCTCATAAAAGACGATTGGTTTTCTTGAGAGGCCCGCAACTTACTCTTACCCTCCCCTCCACAAAACAATAACAGAAACAGAAAATCGGCAATCCACTGATAAGTTTTTTTCAACCACAAAAAAAAACACAAAAAAAGTAATTGTAACAAAAGTGTGTAATTCGATTTAAAAAATATTTTTATTCCTGTAAAATTACATTAAATTAAATTGGACAATTCTTTGACATATCTATAGTCTGTGCACTATTTTATTAAATACCGCGTATTCAAATCGAATGCAAATGCTTTATGGGCTCTAAATGGTATATGGTGGTAACGTTACACACAACACAACCAAATAAGTAAAAAAAAAATGGTTACAATTCAGTTAAAATCAAAAATCTTTGTTAATATGTAGTTTCAAAAAATACAAAATAAATATGAAGCAGCAATAAGTTAAATTACGAGCGCATATAATAAACAACGTGTTATAGAAAAATCTACGCAGCATTTAATCGTTTGCTGATTTCCATGGCTAAATGCTCCAATTGAATTTCCTCCTCTTGTCGCGTAGTCACTTGTCGCAATTTCACGACGCCCCGCTCTAATTCGGCATCGCCCAACACCAACGCAAACGGTATGCCATGCTCTTCGCAATGCTGCAACTGTACCAATAGCTTAGGATTCAATTTATACGAATGTTCAGTTCGAATGCCAGCATCCCATAGCTCCGAAACAATTTTCAGTCGACGCTCATGTAAACCTTTGTGAGCCGATGCAACATAAACGTCAACGTCACTCGTACGAATCTTTTGCTTTGCCGATGCTGCTTGGCGAGCCTCAATAATCGCAAACACTCGTTCGATGCCAATTGAAACGCCTACACATGGTACCTGTTTCCCCTTCGGATCAAACATGCCCACTAAATTGTCATACCGGCCACCACCCGCAATCGATCCAATTGTACCCGGTTCTCCGTCAGGCAATTTTGTGTCCGGTTCGGCTAAATATTTTTCCGAACGATTAGACAAACCACGCATACAAATACCACTAGGTATTCGTTTATATAGAAAAGATACAAACCTTTCAGAACGGCCTCATATATAACACCGGTATAATAATCCAGTCCACGTGCCAAACTAACATCGAGCAAAATTTTATTGGTCAATCCCATGACATCACAATATTTAAGCAACAATCGCATTGACTCCAATGCCTTAACAGCTGACGGTATATTTTTGAGTTTGTCGTCGTTTAAGAGTTTTTCGACAAGTTCAACAGAACCACTTTGACGAACGTATTCGCCAATTTTATCGGCGGATGCTTCATCGAGTCCTTTTTCATCGATAATTTCTTTACGCACTTCGGACCATGGTGACTGTAATGGGTATATAGTTTTTTGATTACATAAATGTGTACTAATCGTGTTTCCTTTTAAGTATATAAGAGAATAAAGATAACACAATACTCATACATTAACACTTCTTGAATACAAAAATACTTCATCAATAAAGAAATGTGGCGGCTCCCGCCTCGGCTCACAATTCTTACCATTGAACTTTAGTACAACATTCAGTTGGTCGAGAGATTTTTCGAGAGACGGACGCGTTTCAATAAAACGAAAGAAAATCGATATAATATTCTAATCGAATGTTTCAAGTCACAATGAAATTAAAATGTAATAAATATTATGAGCGTAAAGTGAATTACTTTGAACAGGCTAACGCTCATTTTTGATAAAAACTTGTCCACGGTAATCTATTCGCAATTTTTTTTGTCGAAGTGGCACATTGATGTGCACAAGAAAGTAGTTCCGAAAAAAGCGAAAACATCGACAATTCAACTATTATTGACATTATTATCGCGACAAATTACTTACTCTTTACGTGTATTACATACTAAAACAAACGAAAAAGTGCGAACAACCGGAAAATATAGTGTTTGGTGAAAGTTCCGGAAAAAATGTGCTGGTATCACTGGAAAACTTGGAAAAGCAACGAAATGTCGCTAACCAAAAAAATAAATTGCCAGTAGATTTACGGGGAGAATACAATTGAATTGGAATATAATATGTTTACGATTAAAATTAGATACAATATTTCAAAAATTAATATGATTAAGAGGAGCTGTTGGCTAGAACTGTGGTTTGAGCCTCAAAAATTGAAAAATATTTCTGAGCGTTGCCGAGAAGGTAATTACTGGTGGAACTTTTGGGACGGGTTCGATGAAACTGCTATGATACTTTCATTAAACTGAAACGGTGCTCCTCAGGAATTTTCAAAAAATTATACATTTAAGACGGGATATTTGCAAAAATATTGGCTTGCTTTCGAGAATTATTCTACCACAGACTCTCTGCTTTTGGGCCGAGGATTTTTAAATTTTGTTTTTAGATAAAAATTCAATTCCAGAGAATGATGTTGGACGATTAAAATTCTCAACCTCACCCTAAAGTACCGCGGTATTATGTAATATACATGTGAGCTATAAACACTCTAAAGCTTCAACTTGCCCATTATGATTATAGATTTAGGTCTCTATATAATAACAACGTTTGTGTGGTAACTGAAAAACGAATTCAATATTTACATATGTAAACATTTTCTCCTCAAAAAAAGGTTAACCTTTATGTTGTTGTTTTTTTTTTTAGTTTTAGGTTTGAGGTTTTTCATATTGTATTGTTTCACATTGTTTGGTTTCGATTGTTGTCAAATGCGAACCGATACACAGCATATAAATATAAAGTGTATTAGGTAATGTAATGTTATATAACAGTGATCGGCTATTGTTCAATTATATTGAAAAACAAAACAGGAAAAAAAGAATCCTAAATCGGATTTATATATATTGATTCAAAGAACCCGAAATCAACGATAGATATAAGTTTAGGCAAAGAGATAATGGGATTTTGTTAGATCATATACGCAAGTAACACAAACAAGTCGAACCAACGTCGTCGTACAGGCGTTGGCAAAATGACTTAGAGTCAGTTAATGTCGTCCGTTAGACGACCACACAACTGTTATTAGTTAATGTCGTCCGTAAGACGACCCCACAACTGTTATTAGCACCTAAATGGGGAATTTTTAAGGTCAGTTTTTAGTCGTTAAGACGTCATTAACTGACCTCAAGTCAGTCGACGACGGCCGTTTTTAGTCCTAGAGACGTCTTTCAACCGACCAAACTGTTCTTTTTTTATGTACACAGATGCGCATTATATGATGAGACTTTTCTTAGCCGCATTCACACTTTTTTTAATTTTTTGCAATTGTAACTTAATTTAAAATGGAGCCACGAATTCTGGAGGTATCGATCTTCCGATTCAATAGGACATCAATGAGATATAAGGTTTTGTTAAAATCTCAATTTCAATGGTGAAATTTCAAGATTTTTTTACAAAGATTTCAAACAAAAATCTCAAGACTGCCGAGCTCAAAGAAATTGAAAGCGATGATGCTCGAAAATTTGTCGTTAAGTTCATGTCTGATTATATTTCGTTAACGTACACTTTGGTCAACTATACAATTTCATAGTCAGTAGAAAGACCATAGCAAATGTAATTTTGATTTTCAAACCATTTTCCATTCAATATTTTCCAATGCTTGCTTCGACATAATTTCAAATTCATACAAAAACCGTCAACTCAATGTACATATCTTTTGATTTTCAAACAATAATGTCACCGCGAAAATGTTATTAAAATGCCTATATATGCCAAAATGTAAAACGGCCCACCTGCATAGAAAAAATACCTGTCCAGAAAAATTTAGCGACCTCAAAATAGTATTAAACCGAAAATGGACCGTCTATTCAGCATTTTCCGCTACACGCATACATAACATTTATGAAAAAGTCGTTATTATGCTATAATTCTATGTACCATCGCACTTACTGAACCTTTCCCCAAAAGAGTTGAAATTTGTCAAACATTTCAAAAACTAATTTTGTTGTACGGCTTTTGTCGGATATACCGGCCGCATCTATGTACATATACATTTAAGTATATGTCCGCTTTGCATATACATATATATATACAGAGGCACAGTTTTTCAGAGAGTTGTAACACAATTGCATACAATTCCATAGGTCCAACACAAAAACCACACCACCATATTATACATCACCCCCGGTTTTTCGGGTTTTCAAAATGTTAATATTCACATTACATAAATTTAACGAACTAAAATGTGGCTAACATGTTGCACCACAACAATTCGATTTAAATATTATCAAAGTAAGGTAAAGCTTAAAACCCCAAAATACATGATGCTATAAAGTGGTGTGTCCGTTCACCTCATTTTTGTGTTGCTGTGCATAAGTGTACTATACATATATATGGAACACATTTGAATAGTGTGCGATGGGTTGATGGAGCCAAACAGAGTCTAACAATATATGTATATGGAAGAATATTAAAACGGTATAACAGCGCCCCAGCAAAGCTATTTACAGCTAGACTGTAATTTTGTACTTTTTTTGTTTTTGTTTTAATGTTCATTAATGACTATACACGTATGTATATATGTATTTATATGTACGACTCCGATGTCCGTTTAGAATGGGATCTGAGAATTTTTTGCATACAAAGTAAAATAGAGCATATACAAAGGAGAATACCTATTATGATTATTAATGTTGACCCACAATGTTTATGCATAATAAATTATCCAACTAACTCAATTTGTAATGAAATTACAGAAAATTACCAGGAAATGACTGGAAGCGATCAGGAAATGAACAGAAATTACCAGGAAAAGACCGCCATGGACCAGGAAATGACCGAAAGTGACCAGTAATTAAGGTAAACAGGAAATGACCAAAAATGGCTGGAAAATATCAAAAATTACCAAAAGGAGCCAGCTTGACCTGCTGAAGCACACTGCCTGCGGCGTCGGATAGATAAATAAATAGGATAGGTCTTAAAAAGACCAATTAATATTTACGAGGGTGGTTTGATAAGGCAGTGACATTTTAAGCTTCTCACGCAATTTTAAAATGAACAATACCCATGTCAGCTATCATCTGTCAAGGCTGAGCGGTTAATTAAGTACCCCTGCTAACTTTTGGTTATTTTCTATAATTCACTTTCGGTCATTTCTTGGTCACTTTTGGTCGTTTTCTGGTCAGATCAATGTCGATCTTTTCCTGGTCGCTTCCGATTATGTATGTAATGCGTTTTCAATAAGAATTCAATGAGACTGTAATGAGGTTTTAAGATTTTAATGGAACTGCAATGAAATTTCATGATTTATACGAAAATTATTTCACTGAGATTTCAGGATTTCAATGGGGTTTCAATAAGAGTTTAAGCTTTTAATTAGACTACCCTGCGATTTCAAGATTTCAGTCCCTTTGACTGAATGAGATATTAAGATTTCAACTAGATATTTTATGATTTCAATTAGATTTCAAGATTTCAATTAGACTAAAATAAGACCTTAATGACATTACAATAAAATTTCAAGAGTTCAATTAAACTCCGGTAAGATTTCAAGATTTCAATTGTATTTAAGTATTTCAATGAGACTTCTAGATTTCAATAAGATTTCAATGGGACTCTGATGATAATTGAAGATTGCAATGCGACTGAAATGAATTCAATAAAAGTTCAACAATATTTCAGGATATTAATGAGACATCAATGAGATTTCAAGATGTCAATAGAAATTCAAAAAGATTTCATGATTTCAATTAAATTTCAAATTTCAATGGGTTTTAGTAAGAGCACAAAATTTCAATGTGACTGCAATGAGAATTTAAAATGATTAATGATTTTTCTAGTTTCAATGGCTCTTTTATGAGATTTCAAGATGTCAATGAGACTGTTATAAAACATAAATGGGTTTCCAATAAAATTTCAAAACTTCGATAAGATTACAACATTTTAAAATTTTATGATCTCTAGAAACTGCAATAAGGTATCAAGATTTCTACGAGACTGGAATGACATTTAGCGATTGCAATGAGATTTCAATCAAAATTCAAGATTTTATTAATACTGCAATGCGATTTCAACATTTTAATGAGACTGAAATTAGACTTTAAATAAAATTTTAGTTCAATGAGATTTCAAGATGTAATGAGAATTCAATTAGATGTCATGACTTTAATTAGAATTCAAGTTTTCAGTGGGTTTTCAATAAGAGTTCAAGATCTCAATTCAATGCATTTTTAAGATTTATACGAAACTAATTTTTCGAGATATCAAGATTTCAATAAAACTGCAATGAGATTTCAAGATTTCAATAAGACCGTAATAGGAAAATAAAAATGTTAGTTGCACTGCAAAGAGATTTTAGGATGTTAATGAGATTTCAATTAGATTTCAAGAGATTTCAATGTGTGTTCAAGTTAAAGATTTCAATTAGACTGCGATGCAATTTCAAGATTTCTACGAGACTGTAATGATATTTTAAGATTCCATCAAGATTTAAAGAATTTGTTAAGATGTCAAGATTACAATGAGATTTCAAGATTTCAATGTGGCTCAACCCAGATTTCAATAAAATTTTAGTGCAATGTGAATTCAATTAGATTTCATGCTTTCAATAAGATTCTAAGATTTCTATGAATTTAAATAACAGTCCAAGATTTTAATTAAACTGCAATTGCGATTTCAAGATTTCTACAAGACTGATATTTCTAGATTTCAGTGAGAATTCAAGATTTAAATGGGACTGCAATGAGATTTTAAGATTTCAATAACATTTTTAGTGACACTAAATGAGATTGAGATTTGAGGATTTTAATGTGGATTTAATTAGATTTCATGATTTCAATTAGATTTCGAAAGATTTCAATGGGTTTTCAATAAAAAACCAAGACTTTTATTAGACTGCAATTCAATTTTTACGAGACTGTAATGATATTTCAAGATTTGAAGGAAACTTCAAGATTTTAATAAGATTTCAGTATTTCAAAGTGACTGAAATGTTCAATACAATATTAGTACAATGAGATTTCAACATTTTATTGAGAATTCAATAAGATTTCCTGTTTTCAAGATTTCAATAAGAGTTCAAGATTTCAATTAGATTGCAATGCGATTTCAAGATTTCTACGAGACAGATATTTCGAGATTTCAATGAAAATTCAAGAATTCATTGAGATTTTTTGATTTTAATTAGATTGAAATTTAGTTAAAATCACAGAATCTCATTGAATTCTTGCGTTTCAATAAGAATTCAAGATTTCAATGAGACTGTTAAGAAGTTTCAAGATTTCAATGAGACTGCAATGAAATTTCAAGATTTCAACGAAAATTGTTTCAATGAGATTTCAAGATTTCAAGGGCGCTTCAATAAGATTTCAATATTTCATTTTTATTTCAATAATAATTCAAGACCTCAAAAAAACTCAAGATTTCAATTACAACGATTCATTAAGAGTTCAATGGGAATTCAACGTCATCATTTTAATTAGATTTCAATGCGTTTTCAATAAGAAATCAAAATTTCAATGAAATGAGGTTTCAAGATTTCAATGAGACTGTAATGAAATTTCAAAATTTCTACGAGAATTATTTCGATGAGAATTCAAGACTTCAATTTGGTTACGCCAGGTATCAATCATAGGTTTCAATACGTTTTTAGTAAGAATCCAAGTTTTCAATGAGACTGTAATGAGGTTTCAAGATTTCAATGAGACTTCAATGAAACTCAAGATTTCCACGAGAATTATTTTAAAGATATTTAAAGATTTCAATGGGGTTTCAATAAGATTTCAAGATTTCACTGATATTTGAAAATTTCAATGGGATTTCAATGAGTTTTCAGGCCGTGCAGATTTCAATCAGTGATTTCCGTGCTCGATTAAATTTTGGTTTGCAAAACGGGTAAGATAATCGGAACAAGTTCAACCAAAACATGATGGTGAATTTATTTTTTAATGCTTCAAGACTTCAATTGGATTTAAATGAGATTTCAAGATTTCAATAGGATTTAAATGAGATTTCAAGATTCCAAACGGATTAAAATGTTATTTCAAGATTTCAAAAGGATTTAAATGTGGATTTCCATTTTAATGAGATTTCAAGATTTCAATTGTATTTCAAAATTTCAAGATTTCAAAAGGATTTCAATGAGATTTAATGATGTAAATTCTTGCCGAATATTCAATTAATTGATCAATTAGCAGTGTTTCCTTACTAATTAGAATAACATTATTCCCGATACGGCTGCAACGGAAGTCACCCCATACCGAACCGCATAAGCTGGTATCTTACCACTCTTAGTGTAATTTTCTAAAATACCACATACGTTACGTAAAATCATTTATAATTGAATGAATCAAAACACACAGAAGTAACATATATAGGTACAAAGTTAACGTGGGTTTCCGTAAATAACATCACAATTGTTTGTAAACGATATAGTTAGGTACAATGATACAACTATTAAAACCCGTAGTATATTGAGTGCAATCAACAATAGTTAATAAATTTACATGTAATTACAAGTGCTGCCGTGTAATACTTACACGCTACCTTTACGAAGTCAATTAAATGGTCAATTTTTTTTTGTCATCGATATAAGTTGTTATACTGTGTATAAGTATACTCGATTTAATTTAATTACATAAATACGATGAATTTTATATGTATGTATTTTTTGATTTATGTGAAAACTATATCTGTAATCTAGAAATAGAATATTGAAATCATGACTAAATATAAATGTTGATCAAAATATTCTGTTAGTTAATCAATTACTAAAACCGGTTTTATAACAATTTAATCGAAATGTTAAAATATATTTGTACACAAACATAATAATATCAAGATGCTATTAAAAAAAAAACAAATAATCTTAAATTGTTCAAAAATTAAAAAAAAAAAAAAACTAAATTCCATTTTTGACAATTTTTTAAATTAAAAAAAAATTAACTAATACTTAAATAAATAATTAAAACAAAATAAATAAAAAACCTTTGCCAGTGCAATAGCAATATTATGTGTGACAAGTTTCGCTGTAAACAACTAACTTTCGCCTCATGGTAAACATTCATTAGAGAAACAAAAGTTTTGTAAGACAACAATCACAAATACCTAAAATGTGCTAATAAGCAAATCATTCATGTAAAAATTAAAACAATTCCCAATCCAACTATATACAGACAGAAAACGCTTCATTGTTTTATATGAACTATGAAGATATGGCTTATAAAAACTATTCAACCAATTCAACGGATTTTAGATGCCTTAGATGTTTTAACATTGTTGTATATATATATTTTTTCAAAAACATGTCGTTGAGTCTACTTTCGCTAATAGTAATTTTATTATTTTCATTAATGTTAATTTTATGACATTAAAGGGGCAAAAAATCTATGTCAATTATCCCATTTATAGTACCTATAACTGAACAATATATATATACGCGATAGACATAATTAACATGAGCATAATTATGTAAGACTATTAATATTAATAGAAAATTTCTTGCTCGTACACTGTTTTTGCTTATACACACAGCGCATTTGTATTGGCTGTAAATAGTAGTAAAGTACAATGTGTACATAAATATAAGTACATTTGTGTACAAATGATATATATTAATATAGACTATACGTGAAATTTCGAACGAGAAAATGCTATCGTAAAATGCACGTAAATTGCAAAATGCATAGTTTACAAGTGGCACCAGGGGCGTATCCAGGGGGTTTTATGCACATTACTAGGACGCTTCCGATTCTAAATGACATCACCAAAAAAGTTTCGTTCGGGTCTTAAATAAATCTCAATGCGCACTTTTTTATGTGTTTTAACTCAAGTTCAAATAATTTTGGACAGACCTTTTTTCCGAAGTTTTATAAGATTTGTGGTTATTCCCTTTCAAACAAGATAAAAACCAACAAGTTCTAATGAAATAAGACAAACTTATGATAATAATTGTAAAACTTTGTAAATGTTATTTCTTAATTATAAAAAAAAAATCGCGTTTGACCAAATTTAAAATACTTTTGGATAGCCCTATTGTCAATTTTTCTTAACGTGTTATTTAACCATCAAAAAAAGATATAAAATAATTCTTTGCGATGAAAATTGACAATGTCATAATGTTATATGCAAAATTGCAAACCCTTGCAAAAGTCTTTTTTTTTAATTACCTCT
>JANTEX010036776.1:0-10407 GCA_024741295.1 Macrocera vittata
TAAAAAGATTGCACACCTTTTTTTAATTTGTGGGTGGATTTATATTTATATATGCATCTGCAATTTATTGTTGAAAATAGGTGTCACAAGAACTGAATACACACTATACATATATATATACAGAAACAAGAGTAAACCTTATTTTAGAATTGAAATCGAAAACCACAAAATTTAAACAATAAAATCCAATCAAGAAAAAACAAGTATAAAATCGAAGCCAAAATAAACTTTTTACATTAAATATGTCCACTGGAGACTTTAAAATAAAAATACAATAATAAGAAGCCGGTTTCACATATCTTCTTGTACATATACTATATAGATAGGTAGAGGTATGTTATATGTATCTATATTAATTGTCGTTAACTTTAAAGAAAGTTTTTATACTTTTTTTTTGTAAGTAAATAAATAATTCAGACCATATTATACAGAAATGAAAATCGATGTCTCATACGTTCTATAAGTTAATATGCATATTATGGTGTAGCAAAACATTGTATTGATCAACATTTTTTTTTTCAATTTTAACGCAGGACTATTACTTTACTTTGTTGCAGAAGCAACTTCACTGCGGATCATGGCAAACCAGCACCCTAGAAAGGCAGCACCAACGTGGGCAGAACAATGCCTGCGACCTCAACGAAAAAATGAAATGGCAACAGCTGGACTAGCCAACAGATTTATTGGGACCAAACTAGATCTAGTCCTTCTAGAAATAAAGAACAATAAGGTGAGTAGATAAATCTATAACACAACTGCGAAAAAGCTCAAAATTGGCAATCAAATCAAGAGTAATATTATTAATTTTTTTCCGATTACAGAGTTTTGCAGTAAAATTAGAATAAACAGTGAATGGCAGTAAACAGACGTTATTTTCCTGGTTATTCATCTACAATACATCGTGCAAAATACGGGGTAAACGACTTCTAGTCCGATGCCAATGTCCATTACAACGTGACTGAACGAGGTGAGTAACTACTTGATTATATTAACGATACGAACCAGGAGGTACTGAACAATTGACATGTTTAGCGCTGCACCTTCTCTTACTGTTTTTGAGGTTGTGTTTTTTTAAGATTCTGCATCAAATCGAGACGACTATATATTTTCTGCATGTATAATGAATGTATAGTTGTCTCGATTTGATGCAGGAACTTTGAAACACAACCTCACAAACAGACAGAGAAGGTGCAGCGCTAAACATGTCAATAGAGATATGCCGAGCTTTGTTACTAGAGTAAGATAAGAAGTCCTGGATACAAAATTTTGCAGCGTAAACATAATGTAACACAGTAATGTTCGATCATAGTTTCACAAGGGAATCGAACGACTGACGGCAACAGCCATCAGAAAGCCGAGGTGGACAGACTAGATAGAATACTTCCAGGCCCTTGAAATCGCGATTGCTGATAGGCATTGACAGGTAATACGCCTATATAGAAAACTGCTCGACTAGACTTCCTACCTTATGTGATAAAGTTCCATGGCAAAATTAAAAGATGCAAAGAATGCACAACACCGATTCATGGGTCGAATATAAATGAACTCTAAACGGTATAAGCACGAACTAAACAAATCGATGGTATAGATCTTATGGAACGTTCAGATAGATCCTATACAGAAAATTGGAAGGATACCCTTCACTTATTGAAGGTATGGCCAGAACTGATTCTGACACCTTTCTATATGGTTACCGAAGTTAACGAACCACAAAGTTTCCAGACTTATAGGAAACTTTTCATTTAACCCCATCACGGACAATATTTTAGGTATTCGGTGCCCGAACTATACTTGCACCGATCGACCCAAAATTTGTGCACAGACTTAGTACCTTTCTTTATGGTATTAGAACCGGCGTGGACGATTAGAATTTCGAGAAATTCAAAGAAATTCCGAAGTAATCGTTGAGACGTCTTTTTTTTAGTTGTTATCCCTCAATTTTAAGTAACACTAATTGTCTTCTCTTAAAACGTATTAAACACGAATTAAAGATCCACCATAAATATATATCTCTACATTTACATATGTATGTGAGCTACAAATTTAAAGACAAAAAAATTCCTTTAAAAAAACCGTTACACAAAAATTATCACATAGGTATCATATATAAAGACATACTTATGATAATAATAAAAAATCAAGTGTACGCAGACTTCAGACATACAGCATCATGCACACACCATGTACCAATCAGCCGAAGTATAATTACCAATAATTACACGGTATAGGTCAAGACGAGCCATAATTTCATTATTAACCATACATATACTGGACACACGCATAAATTAAACGTATAAAATCGAAAATATTTTTGTATAAATTTTAAATAATTATTCGGCAGAGTCTCTTTTGGTAAAAATAATAAAAGTGAAAGGAGGAAGTATAACATTCCATATTGCGTTGAGAAACTTTAAAAAGTATTTACCAAATTTTAGCTCAAATTAAATTGTTTTAAAAATTATTATCAAGCAGAGAGGTATAATCCTCTATATAGAATTTTATTATCACTAACCTATATATTGAGATGATTCAACTATATGTGAATTGATTGTCTCGTAAATACATAAAACTTCCTATATTCCAATGTTGGTAAACAAATCGTCTATTATTATGATAGTCATAATTGTTTCACTTTTCACCGATCACGATTTACTCATTTTCCAAGCAATTTTATTTATAAAACAACACATGGCACATAGTTTTAACATAGTCGTTCATATCACACACTTTATTCAAATGGCATGTATTTGACGAACAAAATTGATAAGTAAATGCTTGTTTACTTTTATTTTTATTGATGTGATACATCCACAGGACAGATTGATACTGTGCTGGTCGAAAATCTTGGAATGTTATTGACCCTCTCCTCGTTACTCGTGAGCTAAGATCACACGATTAAAGATGCGCGATTCAATTTAAAAAAAAAATATATTTAAAAAGTAATCTTATCTTAGACAAGACTGTATGGATAGTGAATCCAAACGATATATTCAAACTATTTGTAATGTAATGTTGTATGTTTCACCGTGTGTATTAATAACCTCGATTTTTGTCTTGTTCCATACGATTAAGCAAATAAAAACGATGACTGGTTATATACCTTGCATATATACATATGTAAGTAACAACAATAGTTACAAAGCATTTAAAAAACGAAATGAAAAATAAAGGTGCATATAGGTAATATGTTTTAAATTAAGTGAAATTTCATGCGTGATGGACCCGAGTACAACAGGGCCATATAGTCATTCTTTTATAATAAAAATGGAGAAAAAAACCGAATATTTTAGCTTTGGTTTTCTGATTTCTGGTATACTCACCAGGTATAACAGGTGATTATGCTACTGTTTATATCTTTATAGCCATATACATATATGTTCAATTTGTAAGAGAAAATTTTATTAAAAAAGGTATTAAAACATGCTACATGAATGACATATATGATATATACCATACAGCATACGTACAACTATTGAAGGTATAGAAAAACACAGAATTAAAATCACTTTATAATTTATAGCTTAACTAGTTTTTCATATGACTGACCTACATCTTACCAGCCGTTTGTGCGATGTGATCTTTCAATTAAAAGCTCATATCGTAGATCGTATTATTGAGAATCGAAAAAAATGTCATTATATAAGATCCACTTAAGACGACATTACCAGTCTTAATTCATGATAAAATGCTCGAAAATCAGTTCCTTGAAAGTCAATTTCTGTGCAGGATAACGAAAAATAAATATAACCGAATTCCCTTTTGAAAATGGAGCCAAATAAATGGATTGTTCAGTGGCCAAGAAAGATTCAAGAGGTACTGTACAATATAACACATACCAATTGGAAAAATTTAACGAAATTTTCCGGAAAATTTAGAGTAATGCAGTTTGCCACGCAATTATAAAATTCGTTTCTCGATAACTTTTACAGAAATAGACTTTCAAGTACGACATTCTCCACATACAAATCGTAAAATTGAATAATGCAAATTTATTAGGTTTTCGACGCTTAATACGATACCGAAATCCGTTTTTCGATATCTTGCATAGAAATTGGCTTTAAAGTACCGGTCAAGTATGACATTCTCCATAGAAATCGTAAAATTTCAAAGACATTTACCGGAAAATGTAATGATGCACTTTTAGTAGATTTTCGACGCTGGATACTACGCTGAAATCCGTTTTTCGATATATCTGCCCGTTTCGTAGATACAGGATTTTTGAAACTTTTTTTCTAATTTCCAGATGTGCTTCGGATATGTGATGGGCACCTTAGTAGCGATACCAAAATGTGAAACTTTTCCGTACTGGGTTTAAAAATGGCCAAGTTATGGGCAAAAATGTGTTTCTTGCAAGGGTTTCAAAAATGGTCTGAAATTTATTTTTATACACGGAAATTTGGAAAAAAAATCCGTTGGCACCGTTAGAAAGCCCATAAAAATCTCTACAAAATACGATGGGTTTAATTTCAAAATTCAAAAATCAGTTTAACAAAAAAGGCGTTTGCCCGATATCTCGGAAGTGGGGGCAATCTTGGTCTGACCTACAAGTTCTAATCCCTTGTCGAAATTGAGCTTAAGAAAACGAAAAAAAACAGGTCCTAGCTGGTGGTTTTGTACATGCGCTCACATAATGTAAATCACACACCAAAACCACTAGCCATCTCAGGCATGAAGATTATTTGAATTAAACTCGAATTTAAGCTGTATTCGAGTTTTTTTTTGCTTCGACAATAATATTTGTATTGTGTGTGCGTATCGACAATTTGTTGTTGTTGACTGTTCGTATAACATCAACACATTTTTGCGATATGAAAAATTGCTGTTCAGGGGTCATTTTTCTTTTCGATTTTCATGTTTGAGTAAATGTTTATTTATTTTCTTTATAGAAACAAATGTTGTAATGTTTGTTATTGACTTATATCTTCTGCCATTAAAATCAGGCTCAGCTTTACTGATGACAGAAAATCTTCTTACTGACACTCATTTATCGGACAGACGTTACCTAAGGATGTACATACTATGCAGAATTTGGCTGTGCAGATCAAAGCTTAATTATTGGCTGAGGCAGTCGCAACATGTTTAATTTTAATGCAAACAAAACACAAACATGCTTCTTCACAAATAAGCTTGAAAAGTCGGTGTTTTTGGAATCTACGAACATTAACGTTCTCAGTGTAAACTAAACGTCAAAAATCTCAAAAAAAAACTCATTTAGGCTCTTTGAACTGTTGGGAATGTCTTTGGGAATCCGTAAAATTGCCCAATCATTTCAAAGGTTCACTAAATTCGCAAAGATCTTGATCACATTTTAATGTAAATATATGACTGATTATTGACTGCTCGATGACACGAAATCCATCTAACTAAATGGAAATTTTCCAATGGTATTTGGAGCATGGAATCAGTGTTATTTGCCCGAAGTGTGCATCTTTCGTCAAATCAAATACAGAACTTCAAAGTTTTTTCGATATGATCAACCATTGTCATGTATTTTGCATTCCAGAAAGCAAAAATTTGTGAGATCGTTGAGTCGAGAGTAAAGACTGCACATAAAACAAAAGTTAATTTGGAAAATAAAATATTCTCATCCCATCTCTCATGGTCAATTTAAGGTGGAGGTAGCTGGATAACATATTAAGGGAGGGTGGACTTTTATTTTGGCTATTTGTACTGTTGAGCAAACAAAAATATCGTGCGCCAAAATTTACAAAATGCCTAAAACGTAACCAATTAATGTGAAGACCGTTAGGACGATTGCATAATTTTCAAAAGAATTGGATAAAACCAAAAAAAAAGTAAGTTGCTCGCGAATTTATTAATTTTTGAAAACAAATCATTTTCGCCACGAAGACAAAGTGCTCAGTTGTTCATACCGATCACTGTCCCATAACAAAAGCCATGTTTTTATTATCGAAAAAATAAAATTATAAACTTCAATTTGTACATGTCCTGGTCGAAGAAATTTTTAATAAATCGTCCGTGCAAACCAGACAATTTTTGACAAAAACTGTTCGTAAAGTTTAAGATTAAAATTATAATTTTCGGAGCAAACATACATTCGGGATAAACGGGATAGGAATTGCATCCGAAATCAAATGCGTCATAAGAATAATCATTGAAGTGTGTTTAAAATTCTCAAGCTAAAGACTTGAAAAACCTAATAATATAATCAAGAATTGTTTATACAATTATTTGAACACATATGGCATTTCTAATATTATAAAGATGAGTTTCGAATTTACAGGAGCTCAGAGGATTTTTTTTAACTAATTACAAATGTTTGAGATTGAGGTGTCATTTAATTGGCATAAATGACCCTTCTTAACTCTAAAAAATATTACTTACGAAGCTGTTCAGGAAGGAATTAATAGGATTTTTTTTTATAATGAAGTATAGTCTGCAGAAAAATTTGTAATTCCATAAAAATATGAAAGGGTAGTGAAACTTTTAAAATAATGTAAGAATTTGTGATATCGACCAATTGAAAACAATTGCCAATACCAAATGTCTGAAAATCGTTAATAGAGGATTCTGGAAAATTGAAATCTAATTCAAGAATATGGGAAAAGGAATTTGGCTGATAATGATTTTTAATCAGTTTATGTCCAGGTTTAGAGCCCTAGATCTAAATACTTCTGAGATGCCAATACTTGCAAACAGCCGAACAACTTTCTTATTTATAATCCAATTCGATTGAAATTTTCACAGATTTCAGAGAGCCATTTTCTATACATATTTTCTAAACATATTTTAAAATATCTAGCGAAATGTATGTTCGTTTTACATTCAGGAAACGATTGCTATATTGTGCTTATTATATGCATCGTATGGTAAACATTACATTAATATGCAATTACGGCCAAACATTCTTTAAAAAAAGGTATGCAAATTACTCTATACTGTGTACAACACGACAAACAATCAATAAATTACATTTTACTATCAAATATTTCAATTAAAATGTTGGTGATTTCGCAAACATAATAAAGCCAGTGTATATAAATGTTTATTAATGATAGGTATATAATTCTTACATACGTCATAATATATCTCGAAAAAGCATTTAAAATTCTTGATAAACAAATATTTAGAGCATCGCGCAAAAATATTTTAATAATTTCCAATAAGCACAACACACAGACATTTATTATGACATTGATGATGTAAATTTGTTTTATTAATATATTTTTTTTCAGAAGTGTTTTAATTTTATACCATTTAATCAAAATATATAAATACTGCAAAGGAATTTCTGGAATTTCTCATGTATATAAATTAAAAAATGTATATATAGAGAAGCACTTTTATTTTCTCGGCCATATATAAATGAAAAACATTAAATTTACCACATGATCCCCATAATTGAATTTACTGGTGTTGATTGATAACACAATAATGTTCATTACACTGCATTCTGTAATTTATTTTATCTATGCAGATACATTCATATAATTAATGGATGAGTATATTTTCTCTTTTCTTTTTATCATCAAGTTTAGCGTATGTTTATATTTAGCTAAAAGAAATTAATAAACAGAAGTAACACAACATTTGTTATTGGTTCACGTTCCGGTGAAATTTATAATGAATTAGATGTTTAAGAATCGCAGGATGTGTTATTTGGCCAAAATTTTTCTTTTGGTTCGACAGTCCTCATGTCACAAAATATTAAGTCATTCTAGACTCATCACAAGTCAAAAAAAAACAATATTTTTTTACCGCGATCATAAAAGTCTCACACTCTAATCTGTAGATTTTCATTTCGACTTTTTGCTTAATAATGAAGATAAGGTGCACTTTTTTGTTCAATTTCAATAACGACAAATTATAGCAAAAACGCCAGATACGTCGAATAATCTACTCATAATTTATTTGACCCGAGACATTTGTATATGTATATAACAAATATTATATATATACGAGTATATATTGTTTAGAAATAAAAACTTTAGATGAAATTTAGGAATTATTAAATATTATCTCATTACTCAAATAACAACCAGCAAAACAATTTAATTTCAATTAAAATATATGGTAAAAATGTTGCCAATCAGTCTCGATACTTTCAGTTGTTTATCGTTTCAGTATATGGTTTACCTATATACAAATCGTAACCTAATTTACACCTGTTCAGAGACAACCAGATTTGAACCTGTACAACATTACACATATATATTCAAATTCTACATTGGAGTAGAAATAATTTTTCTTTTGTTAAAATGTAGTTTATTTTTTAACTGTTTTGACTCAATTTCACGGGAAACAGGCTAAGAGGCTTTCGCCCAAATGAATTATTATAGAAAAACTTTCGAAACGAGTTTGTTCATCACACATACCTTTACTTGGACTAATTTCCAACATATGTTGATATATATGGAAGTGAAAAATTGATAGATTCTTTTGAAACAAACACATGAGCTTAATTAGATTCTCGAAAATATTGTGCTTAAGTGGTTATCATCATTACCCACTTATGCATACAGTTTTACAGGGTATCCCAATTATATTTTATACTATAAACCCTAAATAATTAGTCCAAATATGCATGTCAATATTTCAAATATCTGAAAAACTATATTTTAAATTTAAAGAGTTATAATATAAAGTTACTTTTATAAATATGTTCACAAGAATACTGTTTGAATTATTCTAATTGAGATCCCCTGTATATATTTCCATTGGCATACAATAAAATATAAACTCTTTGCCATTTTGATTTAATTTCTTTTAAGCCTATTGATAAATGGTATGCAAACTATCCTATCGATATCATTTTAAATATTATTTGGGAAAAATGTTACTTAATCTTCTAAAACAGAATTTAACTGGTTCTAGCAAGCCGAAAAATTGACTCGTTAAAACCGGTTTTAGCTTAAATTTTGTTTTTCAAATATTATTGCTTTAACCGACACAATTTCTAAATGAAATTTCGCGCTTAAATCTTATCATATAAACAAATGAAATTCGTTTTATGGGCTATATTGAACGTGATCAGTGAAAAATTTGCAAGCATATTTTTAAAATATAAAATAAAAATATGTTTCTTTTATTACATAAAAATGATCATATACCCATTTTCAAATTAACTCAAATCTGTTCCACTTCTGCTCTTAAGCGTTCCTTATATTTTTACACAGTTTGATCTTTCCATGCCAAAGCCGGCAAAAGTTTAATTTCTCTTCTATTTTGTTGTTTTCCTTGAATTGAGATCACTGTGCTAAACGGCATATTATGTGATAGCATTTGTTCATCAACTGTCAACTCTTTGAAAAGGGACAGCACCTTAAACGCCTTACATAAATCGATGACTGATTCCCTTCAGACCATTCAAACGTCAAATTTCCCTAATAATATTCCGTCATTAAATTAAACTGCCGCCCACTTTATCTGCTTACGTCCCTCTTTTAAGCAGTAAAGAGCGCAGACCTGGAAATACTACCAATGTATACCAGGATAGGTAAGACGGGGTTCCGTGCGACGTCTACTAGACTTCCTCACAAAGTCTGTTGTACTCCAATAAATCAGATTTTAATCTCAGCTTCTGCTTAAATTTTTTTCGACCTGATCTAATCACAAAGCATTTTTAATCGACTAATTTCAAGATAAATTATCTGCAATAGATGTGCATAAAATTTTAATGAAACCAAAGAAGAGTAGTACAGAATCATTTCTTGAATTTTACTACAGAATTTAAGCCATTGCCAAACCAATTAAGATTGATATCAAATCGATAATTGAATATAGCATTGCTGTGATCAATAATTCAACCATCAATAAATCAATGTTATTTAGTGCTGACACCGACGTCCAATTTTAAAAATGAACTGAAGGTTTACCAGAAAATTAAAGAAAAATGTTGGAGTTCAAATAAAACATCGAACGAAAATTCGAAACAGTTCTGAAAAAAGAAAATATTTGAAAAGCAAGTCAAATGTTTCAACAGTTGATCAGACAAACACAAAAGAGCAGAATCTAAAAGCGAAACGAAATGTTTTCGTTGCAATAACAATGGGCATATATCGCAGAATTGTCCAACAACTCAGAGAAACGGCAACGAAACAGTTAATTCAATTCAAATGAAGAAAAACAATCGAATCGTGAAGATTAATATAGTTGAAATGAATGCGCTGATCGACACTGGAAGCGATGTAACAGTCATCAAACGAAGTGAGCTCAAGAAATTGCTTTTTACTTTTTGGCAAAAGAACAATTCTCGCGCTCAGCAGATGTGAAATTATTAAAATTATTCGCCCGTTCAATGCAAGCACGGTGAATTAATACAATTGTATTGAAAACCCAATCACGTAAAAACCCTAGAAGATTACCTATTGTCAAATAGTTTTTTACTTCCATATACATAATATTGTATGGAAGTATTGGTTTTGCCTACTTTTTTGAAAAAACTAA
>JANTEX010036887.1:0-10407 GCA_024741295.1 Macrocera vittata
GGATCTAGGGTTCGGTCTTGGGGGAGGAAGGAGTAAAAATGTATTTATTGACTCCGCAGGAAATGCTGCCGTAAGCGATTTTTTTAGAGAGAGAGAGAGAGAGAACATACATTTCTGTAAAATTAAATAAAAATAAAAATCTTGAGGGGGGGAGGGGAGAGTACCCTTTTTACCCTGAGATAGATCCTCCACTGGCTACATCCGATAGAGAAAATCAGTGTACCATGGCACATGTAATATATTGATCACGTTGGACCACTTCCATCGAAGACAAACAACTATAATTACTTGCTGGTTGGTTTTACGTAAGTTCGCATGGATCTACTCAGTGAAGAAAATTGGATTGTAAATCTTAGTACCTCGTCAACTCTAATAAAAATGTGATTTCGGAACTGGCAATTCGGGAAAACGGAAATTCCTAAAAGTTAGAACTGGGCAAAATCAAAATTCGGGAAAATGAGTTTAGAGAAAATGGATTTCGAGCAACTGGATATAAACGCTGAAGTGTACGATTGTAGAAAATGCCCAGTGGGCCAACTCTAGCCCAACCTAACCAAAAATTTCGAAGCTTTTAAGAAGATTACAGGAAAAAAGCAATTATCGCTCGCTTATTACTAGATTTCATAGACCAAAAAAAAACTTGTGCCAGCCAATGTGAGGATCAAACAAAGGAGGTTCCCGATAACTTTTATTGAACAACTTTTCTTCCAACTATCAGATTCCATTCTTTATTTTTCGCAGAAGTTTTCCAGAAATAAAAAACTTGCGCCGTTTAACTTTAAGCCCGATCGTACGAAACATTAGAGTGGCTCTCAAACACATATACTGTAGGCATCCTTTCTAATCTTTCTGAGTGGCAAAAGTGAAAAGGTAATCGAAATTGTCGAATTCACAAATATCACACAAATAGATACAAACTTATATAGAACTGAATTGAAAAGAATTTCATTTGGAAGAAATAGTTGAATGCAAAATACACTTTATCTTTACACTTACAACTTATTAACCGGGAGCATATAACAATGACTATATAGCACGACTCACGTTTAGTGTATATTTGAACTCTATACATATGTACATGAAAATGTAGTTTAAAAATGTCATGCGATATAAACATTGTTGGTCATTAGTAAATGTGTTTTAAATGAAGTATAATCCGTAAAAGGTATAATTTTAATAAATCTTTATATGAATGTATAGTTAAAAACACAGACGCTGCCATGCTCACTTTACCTACCTACCTACCTATAGCTATTTAAGAAAATCCAAACAGCTGCCGCTTAAAAGACGTTATGAGGCAATATATGTGAATGCATTGAAGAACTAGATTCAGGAGAAGTAGTATTAAATAATAATTTACCTAACATATCTTGAACGGTGTATTGTGAAAAATTAGCTGATTCCATTTAAAAAATCATTTTTGTGTAGTTTAGGGTGTATCTTCTTTTCTTTTTTTTATTTACTGAGTTTCTTTTTTTTCCCATTTTCAATTTGAAGTGGCTCGACGTAGCATCTAACTCCATATAGGCGAATCCAGTAACAAATGATTGAGGATCGAAGCAAGTTATAGGAATAGAATGGCGAAATACAAAGAATTCACCTGCGAACGGTTACGGACCTTACGGGGCAACGATAGATAAAGGCGAATTTAAAAGGAAGTGAATTTATAGGTATCTCAAAATGACAAAATAGCACTATGGGTTCATTAAATTCGCATCCAATTTCATTATCTATAGCGAAATTATGCCGTTTCGAAATAAGAAAGTCACTCGCAGCGAAATTCGCCGTACTATCAAAAATTGTACAAACAGCATTATGGTTTGATTAAATTCGCCCCTACCTTTTGATCATTTTGATGAATTTTTGGAGAGAGAGAGAGAGAGCTCCTGGGTCTGTCTCTACTTAAAAAAACTTTTTTGGCAATATAAAATGAAAATAATTGAGCTGATCCTGATCAGCTTGATTAAGTGCGACTACTACAACAAATTGATCAAATAAGATCTTTTTCACATAATATTTATCCTCAATTTAATACCTCTATGTAATGTAGCTAAAAGTATATAAATATTTTGTGTCTCAAGTTGAATTTAGTTTTTACTTGTTAGAATGGTGTTTACTGCCTTTGGTATGTCTATGTGCACGATACACGTACAAAAGTAACTATAGTACAGGCCCTGTTGAAATTTTCAAATAATTTTTCTTAAATGTGTACAATAAACCCGTTTACATTTTATAAATTTTTCTGATTTTTTTTTATCGAGCTAAACTTAAAAAAAAATGTGAGCCACACCCTAACGGTGAAGTCTCACTTTCCCAAATTCTACTTCGCCAGAAACCCAATTAGTAGAACTCCACGAAGCAGATATATCACTTAACAGAATCCTACATGGCAGAAAATCCAACGAGGCAGAAAATCCCACGAGGCAAAATTTTCATTTCGCAGAATCTCAAATAAACAAATGAAAGTATATTTTCAAAAAAATCTGCTGATCTACGAACTAATGTGAATTTCACGAAACTGATCGGAACATTTAAAAAAAATCTGTCAAAATTAAGTTTTTTTTTTAAATTTTTTAATAATTCACATACTTCCAAAAATTATTTTAAAACATTTAAAAAATGTCCATACCGTCACTATACATTTTTTTTTAATGTTCGTGTCGATTTCTTGAAAATCAATACTCTGTGCTAAAAGGAGGGGATTTTTTAAAATGTAGTTTCTTGAGAAAATATGTTTGAAAGTATTTTTTAAAAAGAGGTTCTGTTTTTTTTGCAAAATTCAACTCTCCCTCTAAAACTTCTAAAAAACACACATACTAACACTTGACACCACTATAACAGTGAATTAACTTTTTACTTTCTCTCAAGTTATAATTAAAATTATTTTCGTTTTATAATAAAATAAATAGTATTCATTTTAAAAAAAGACTGACGTATACAGTATACATAACAAATATTATGAAATTTGCATATAACTACAGAAAAAAACAAAAAAAAAGATTTTTACAATATAGCTCTTTGTTGGCTCCCTAATTTTCTAAGGTGTTGAGAGGTACCCATAGTTTTTATCCGATCGAGCTGAAACTTTGGATTTCGTAGTTTTTTAAGTGTACACAACTTTTGAAAAAACTAGAATCGAATCTGATAACTAGAGAAAAAAATCTTAAAACAAAAGTAGTTTTTTTTTCAATATACGTGTTGAGAGGTTTTTATCCAATCGACTTTGAATTTTAGATTTCGTAGTTTTTAGGTCTCTTTTTTTGCTGGAATCTTCTAAAAAACTTCGAAAACGCACTTTTAACACAATTTGGGGGTACCTTAGTTTTTTAGAAAAGTTAGGCAAAACCAATATTGTGTATATGAAAGTAAAAAAAAAACGGCCACAATAAAATATTCACTGAAACCCGGTAAGACTCGAAAATATTCATTTATGCATTATGAGATGCAAACTGATGATTTGGCGCCACCTGCTTTATGCCAAATCATTAGTTTCGCGTATAAGAAATAGATAGAGCTACGAGCTTATCGAAAGCCGATGTCTAGCGATAATCTTTTAAAAAAGACAATGCTTCCACTTCAAAATCTATATCGCACACCTTTTGTTATATTTATGCTCGTATTTATGTAATTTCACAATTTACTTATAATATTTATAGCAATAATATTTTGATTTATCAAATTTATATTCTCGCTAGAACACTATACATATAAATGTAGTCAACTTAACGATACAACACCTTTCGATCAACTGAACTGAACATGTTGTGTTAAAATCAAGAAACAAAGATTTAATTACGAAACAAGCAACGTACGTAAACATATAATATTATGCACAAAGAGTTACTTGATACTTGCCTTTATGATATGCTCGCAATAAAATATATTTCAGGCCCCAGGTGGTTATTTATACCTAAATGGCAAATGGTAAATGGTAAATGATCTAAATATATACACAAGTATATGTATATCGTAATTTTTTGCTATCAACAATCTTGTACAAATTGATATATCTGTATAGTTAGATATAAGATGGTAATGGTATTAATTTGACCGTTTTTTTTTAATTCGAAAAAATCTACAAATGGTTCCATTGGATCACGATCTTCCACATTGCACTTACAGAATATATGAGTATATATATACATTTAAGGTTTATTGGGACAAATCTATAGTACAAAACTCAATTACTTGGCCAATTTCATCTTAAAATCAAATGAAGTCCGATAAGATATACTATGGCAACACAGAGAATCTTAAGCGAATATTGAACGGTAATATCTACCGTACGATGGTTGATTTTATAATATATATATCCCATCCGAAACTGGTTGATTTCAACCATGAGAACGATAGTTTAAACCGTTAGTTATTATCAACAGACAATTGGTTGATTCAACGACGATTCTGGTAATTTCTACCGATTTTCAGGATAAATTCAACCTTTTTTGGATGTTGGGACTAAACGATTCTCTGTAAAAAAGGTACTAGATCTCAGGCACGGAGAAGCGATTCTGGAATTTCTGTTTTTTTAATGCGAGCCGAGATCGTCTGAATAACGTCTTAGACAATTTGAAATCCTTATTGTTTTTTTTCACCCTGAACCAAAAGCTTCCTGGACATATACACTATACGTGGTGGAAGATATCATGTAATTAAAAATAATGTAGATTTACTATCACAATGTCAAAACACTGTCTATGATAATAATCCGATAAATCATGATTGTGTTTATACATACTTTTCATATACGAGTACTATACATAGTACATACTCGTGTACATATATATATATATACATATATATATATTCATATCAGACAAGAAAGCTTATAATGTGTTAAAAAGAAATTACAAAAAAATAAATAAATAAACAATAATTTTTGTAGTATGACGCGACTTTGAATACAGTTTTTAAATTAAATAAAGAACGTGTGCTCAAATAATCATATTAATAATATCTTGCCTTACCTGTTATTTTTTTTGGTGAGTAAGCAGTGGTGGCAAATTTTGGGTTCCTTTCTGAATTTTTTTTTGGTCAATCTCGGTAAAGTGTGTGTCACTTGCCATAAATTTTGGTCTCTGAGTCACTATGGTAAATTTTGTATCGGCTGCGGTAAATTTTGTGTAACTCACTTTGGAAATAAAAAAATCTCACTATCGGTACACATTGTGTCACCTGGTAAAATGTGGCCACTTTTGGTTCATTTTAATTTTAATCTCTTCCAAAAATTAGATTGAATTTGAGAATTTTGGATTGGGTTAAATTTTGGGTCACTTGTGGACAATTTTGAGTCACTTCCGGAATTGTTGTATCACTTATAGTAAACTTTGGGTCACTTTTGGAAAATGTTGGATCAATCCCGGAAAAATGTAGGTCACTCTATAAATGTTAGTACCTAAGTTCACTAAATTTTGATCCCTTCCAACAATTTGAATGAAATTGTGAATTTTTTATTGATCGCGTAAATTTTGGCTTACTTACGGTAAATTTGGTCACTTTCGGCAATTTTGTGTCACTTATTGTAAATTATAGTACACTCCCGGTAAAATGGGGTTCACTTTTCATAAATGTTGGTCCCAAAATTTTGGGTCACTTGCGGTCAATTTTGAGTCACTCCGGAAGTGTTGTATCTTACATATATGGTAAATTTTATGTCACTTCTGGAAAACGTTGGGTCACTCCCGGTAAAATGTAGGTCACTCGATAAGTTTGGTTTTCGAAATTTTTGTAGCTCATTTCCGGTAAAATGTTATTCACTTCCGATAAATATATGTCACTTTCTAAAATTTTGAGTCACAGCCGGTAAAATGTGGGCCAATTTTAGTAAATTTGGATCCCTTCTAATAATTTGATTGAAATTGCGAATTTTTTATTGATCGCGTAAAACTTGGCTTACTTACGATAAATGTTGGTCACTTTCCAACATTTTGTGTGACTTATTGTAATTTTTAGTACACCACTGGTATAATGTGGTTCACTTTTCATAAATTTTGGGTCACTTGCGCTCAATTTTGAGTCACTTCCGAAAGTGTTTTATCACTTATATGGTAAATTTTGGATCACTTTTGGAAAATGTTGGACCAATCCCGGTAAAATGTAGGTCACTCCATAAATTTTGGTGCCCAAATCTCTTGCGGAAACTTTGATCACTTACGGAAAATTTTGTGTCGGTTGCGGAATTTTTTTAGCTCATTCCCGGTGAAGATTTATTCACTTTTGATAAATATTTGTCACTTTTTAAAATTTTGAGTCACAATAAAATTTGGCTTACTTACGATAAGTTTTGGTCACTTTCGGAAATTTTGCGTCACTTATTGTAATTTTTAGTTCACTCCCGGTAAAATGTGGTTCACTTTTCATAATTTTTGGCCCTTAAATTTTGGGTCACTTGTGGTCAATTTTGAGTTACTTCCAGAAGTGTTGTATCACTTATGGTAAAATGTTGGGTCACTTCTGGACAATGTTGGATCAATATCGGTAAAATGTAGGTCACTGCATAAATTTTGGTTCTTGAGTCAGTTGCGGTAATTTTATCACTTACGGTAAATTTTGTTCCGGTTGCGGTAATTTTTTTAGCTCACTTCCGTTAAAATGTAATTCACTTCCGCTGATAATTTGTCACTTTCAAAAAATTTGAGTCATATGTTGGCCACTCTTGGTAAGTTTTGATCCCTTCCAACAATTTGATTGAAATTGTGAATTTTTGGTTGATCGCGTAAATTTTGGCTTACCTACCTATATTAAATGTTGGTCATTTTCGGCAATGTTGTGTCACTTATTGTAAATTTTAATACAATACCGATAAAATGGGGTTAAATTTTCATAAATTTTGGCGTGGGTCACTTCCGATAAATGCTGGTCCGTTTCGAAAATTTTTGATCACTTTCAAAACGGTTGGGTCACTTCCAGAATTTTTGGTATTCAAATGGTACTTAGGTCATTTTTGTCACTTCAGCTTCATTTCGGTCACCCGCTGTAAGTTTTTGGTAACATGCACTAAATTTTGGCTCAGTTGCGGTAAACTTGATTTTACTTTTGGTAAGACTTTGAGTCGCCGGGCAAGCGAACTACGTTGTGTGTTTAACACAATCGCAAGATACTTTTTTGGTAAATTTTATCACTTCAGGCAAATTGTGGTTACTTGCTGTATGTTTCAGTTCAATTGCGCTAAATTTTCAGTCTATTGCGGTACATTTGCTAACTTACGGTAAGTATTGTGTGGCTTGCAGCTGGTTTTGGTCATTTCAGGTAAATTTTACTTGCGATCAATTCTGCAAACCTTGTGTCACTTTCGGTTACCGTCACTTGCTAAAAATGTGGATAACTTGGTTTTGTGAAACTTGTGGAAATTTGGTCGATTGCAGTAAATGTTGTATCACTTGCGGTAAATTTTGGGTCTCATTCGCCAAATGTTAGGTCATTTTAGGTCACTTTTGATCGGTTTCTCGTCACTTTCGGTCAGTTTGGAGATGACTTCCGATAATTTACGGGGTGCATTAACAATTCTCGGCATTGCGGTTTACTATTCGATAGTTTATTATTTTTGGAATTCATTTACTTTTTTGTTATGCTTGCCATTTTAAGACTTTTGATGAGACAAATATTTTTAGAAAAGAGGCGTCTCAAGAATATGGATTGAGATCATAGTATTTAGATTACATTCGATAGTTCTGGTCACTTCAGGTCACTATCGGTCACTCATAGCAAGGCATAGGAGACAACATTTGAGATATAATATACGGGTTTTGACCCACGTGAGATCATTCGGAGTATATCTCTCATTTTTCACTGTGAACATGACAATCGAAACTTTTGCAGGACAATCGTTGTGTATTGTGTGCCTCGGTTTGAAATATAACAACGGACCAAGCCAGTTTTGGTCCAAGTTTTTCTTCGTTAACGTTCTGGTATAAGAAAACCATTCCGAAGGCTCCCTTAATAGCACGTCGAAATATTGTTCATTAGTCAGAGAAACTTAGGTTCTTCTGGGAGTTTGGAAATCCGTGTGAATGCTTGTAGGCAGACATGCTTTACTGTCAGACTCTAACGATTTCGAGTGAGATATTAGTTGGGAATTGATTAAGTTGACTGCCTTTGTGCATTAATGCGATTTTACACCGAATTGAAGCATCGTAATGAGACTCGAATGAGCATTCATTTATTACGAGGAACTAAGATACGTTTTTTAAATAAACAGGTCAGCCACCTGTTTAGGTCATAAACGGTAGGAAAGGGGTCAACTACACATCTTAACTGTTTGGAGTAAAGAGGGAATTCGCAAAGAAAGTATTCGGCCTAGTTTCTCACTTAATCCATCTGACACCAATTTTATTTAAGCGAATTTTCAGATGCCATAGTGATCGATAAGTTATTGTTCGCATATAGTAGGCTTATGTGGGGACTGAAGGACTCTAGATAGCTTTTTGATCGGATCATTGGCAAATCTTTCAGTCGGTCTGCAGGTCTCTAAATCGAGTCTAACCTCACTATTTTTCCTTTGGAAAAGTTGGACTACATCCTACGTAATCACCGCGAGTAAGATTAACCTGGTTCTATTCAGCTGAAAGAAAGTGACCAGGTGATCTACCACCAAAAACCACAGAAAAGTTGAAAGGACACATCATTGGGATCATTCTAATTCATTCAGAATTCTAAATTCTGAAAGCCCGCATATTATCTTAGTCGGAGAGGAAGATATCTTATAGGACCTGTAGATTGAAGGCACCCACTCAAAATTATAGACCAGCTTGGATCTTGGCCAGTAAATTGACCAATAAAAAAAAGAGTTAATTGGTTTTAATACATAAATGCCAGCCCTAGGAATGTGCGATGTTCTATTGTACTAAAGACACATACGGTCCCTGAATAATTTTTTAAGCCAACATTTCACGCGACAGATGCAGTGCAGCCGCACCGCGGCGGTAAATAATCCTTGGTGAAATGTATGAGGAGAAGGCCTCTTTGCGGCAGAATAGTTACACTGGATTAGTAAAGAAAATTCTGCCCTAAGTGGGCAGCGACTGTCGACGCAGCGATAGTCGATATTGGCAATTTGAAGACACAGCGACTGCAGCAAAGCTCGTGGCCGGTACAAAGATCCAGTTTTGTCCCACTTCTTTCCTATTGAAATTCCTTACCAGACACACCCTAAGAGCGAGTTTGCGTTTAGCTTAAGAATAGTGGCAACTGAAGTTTCGTTCACGCCCAAATACAAGAAGACAGCGTTCCTTCTTTGCATCTGACTGAATGTCGGCCTTCGACTGGTTCTGAGATAATCGGGGCAATTATTCCCAGGATCGAAGGGTTCTGCTCGTTAAAGTCAGGCTGAATTCAGACCGTTACCAGATCTAAATTTGACTGGTCAGCAATTAATTTGATCTTTCCAGGCGCCGCATTTTTTTAAAGGTATTTTTTCCGAGGCACTACCAGAAGAGAAGGCGGATTTGGTTATGCGAGTGAGGTGCGCAATTTGTATCGTTATGACTCTTATGACTTCGTTCAGAATGAATGTTTAGTCGCGCTTCTGCTTCAGGACACATAGATTAAAGCTGTGGTCGTGGTTGGTCCAAAAATCTGGTTTTACCTCACTTCTTGCCTGCTGAAATTTCTCACTAAGGACTTCCCCTAAGAGCAAGTTTCCGTTTTGCTTTTGAAGAACGGAAACTTAAGACTACCAAATGAGAGAAGACAGCGTCGCTTCCTCGCACCTGGTCAAATGTCGTCCATCGACTGGTTTCTAGATCCAAGTTCTGCTTGACAAGCATAACTAGGATCAATGATTTTGCTCGCTCGGGGTAAGGAACAGACCACAATCCGACTGGTTGCCAATTGATTAGATCCTTCGAGATTTCGCATTCTTTATGTAGGACATCAAACGTAAGAGCAGTCGCGATTTTTTATGGCCAAAATTAATAACCCTCAAATTAAAGATTGGATCGTTATGAAATATGGAATCCTTTAGTTTTTTGGGTCACTGATTACGAATGTATCGTCAGATTTTCAAAATTGAAAATGGTCGACGAATTAGGGTGTATCGTTTTTCTAAAAAACCGTCAGATCGTTGTAAAATTTGATAGATATAAGTTTTAAGGTCGCTGATAACAAATCAAACATCATCTTTTAAAATTCTAACTGGCGGACGAATTAGGGTGCATCGTTTTTCTAAAAAATCATCAGATCGTTGTGAAATTTGATATATAGAAATTTTTTGGGTCACTGATCACAAATCGACCATCAGATTTTTTAAAATCGAAAGTGGTGGACAAATAAGAGTGCATCGTTTTTCTAAAAAGTCGTCCGATCGTATTGAAATTTGGTATATAAGGGATTTTTGGGTCACTGATTGCGAAATTGCCATCATATTTTCAAAATTCTAATTGGCGAACGAATTAGGGTGCATCGTTTCTT
>JANTEX010036998.1:0-10406 GCA_024741295.1 Macrocera vittata
TGTTACTTAAAACAATTTCATAAGCAATTATTTTGTTTGTATTGTGAAATTGAGATGATGAAAGTGTGAGCACACGACTGATGAAGTTATATGCTGTATTTATTTTTATATAATTTGGATGATTCAACCAAAAGTTCAAAATTTTTCCGGAGCTCATAGGTTTGGTAAAAAAGTCTGTTAAAATATTTTCATTTTCTCGTTTTAATAAGAGATGATTCTAAATTCATCCAAAAAATTAAATCTGTCGCCACCAGAGTACGCCAAATTCAACATATTCAATGACACCGATACATAAACGAAATCATCAACGAAATGACTTTTTGTCTCTACTAGAAATTGAACTTTAATCGTAAATTTTTTTTTTTAAATAATCTCGACCTAAATGAAAAATGTTAGAGCGGATTAAAAGAAGATGAAAAATTATTTCTACTATGGAAAAAGCATAAAAACCTTCAACAAAATCACCGTAATCAATTTGAACTTACCGAAAATAATGAAATGGTAGAACTAATTACAGAAAATGAAAATTATGAAGAGTATATTTTAGCGGATTCGATCTTAGTACGTAATGATGATAATTTCAGTACAAATATAAATGAAATGTATAATTAATGATCAATCTAGAGGTACCTTATGCCTGATGGATCAACCAATATTGTTGCAGAAAAATCTCCTGAAAAGCCTACATAAAATGAAAATGATATTAACCGTAATAATGTTGAAATTATTAAAGAGAAAATTCGCCTGAATATGCTGATAAACAAAATGAATATGATTTAGGCCTTTCAACTCCTTTTAAAAGATTTTTTTTGGCCGGAACAATTTATTTTTCTTCTACTTTGTCGTGCTTGATTAATCATGATAATACTATTATGCTCAAATGAATTATAATCCCGGTAGTGTGCCATATGTATACATTATTTATTATTAAGACCTTATGGTCTTGTATACGTTATTTTTATAAATAAAGAATATTAAGAATATATAACTAAAAATCTATGAAATCCTAAATATCCCAAGTTATACATGATAAGTCTATTTTTTGAGTACTTATGAAGTTTCGCCTAATATTAGACATTAACATTACTATATCAGTTTGGTTTAAGTAACAATATTTAGGTAATTTTGTTGAAAATATATTGATTTGACAGCAGTTTTTCTTTGATGGAAAATATTTAAGTCAATCATTTCTTTACTTATAAGTAAGGCGAGTAAGTCAAAATTACGTGCAAATGTTGAAAATATTACGTCCTGAAAACAGCTAAAGATTACTTACTTTCTAAATAGAAACGTAATTAGACCGACCATTTACCCAATATAGCACAAGACAAATACTTTATCTACCTTATATAAAGGCTATATTTGAATAATTTGTCTTGATTTGTTACATGGGATCGGAGAGTCACTCTGAATCGAAAACAAAATTACGAAATACAGTTGAAATGGGGTTACGAAATACAGTTGAAATAAGTTGACTTGATAATGAATGCTCAGCTCCGAAAAAAAATCCAACCAACAATTATCGAATTATTATAATAACATCCTCTTTACTAAGATTGGATTATATAAAATGAAATTGCTTATAAGCATTCAACAATGATTCATTTATATGCGTTGTATAAATGAATAATAATTATGTGCTTACAAGCATTTTCATTTTACACATTTCTGTCACTGTCTAATACGCGATACAGATGAAACACGCAAAAAGGAAATGACTTTAATAAAAGCGATTATCAGTTTATATCGCAGAAAAATTCAAATCAATTATGAAAACATTTACTAGAAATATATTTAATTGAAATGTGCTCAATAATTAATTATATATTTATAACAAAGTATGACAATTGATTATGGAAAATACAGAGGAAAGATAGACGACGCGGTTTCGAATCCAAAGAGAGGACATGCCCTCTAAAAAGAGGACGCATAGTCACCGATCGCTGTGATAACTGACAGTAGTTTTTTGGAATTTGTTAAAATTTTGTAGAAACATTAATACGACGTATGGAAATGCCGATATTTTTAGTTTTATGCTACACTCCGGTTCCGGCCGAGTCTTCCAAATCTGGTTCCCGTTCGGTACGGTTCGCTACCTGCCAGTGACGTAGAAATTTTTTATCCAAATCCGATCCAAATTTATCTAATACGATTTCGGCCAAATTCGATCCCGCCTAATCAAACTCAGATTCGGTTCCAGCGGGATGAAAATATACCCCATTGTTCCAACACTAAACATAATTATGGTATATTGTATGTTCATATGTATTACATATATAGTATATACAAAGATAAATCAAACATTGCAATACGTATATATTATAATCTATATAGAATAAAAATATGAACTAATTGCTAAAAACGAGCAAAGCTTTCCCTTAATATTATTATATATATATACAAAAATGGACTATACCATGATGAAAAATGAAGTTTTTATGTTAATTTGCAAAGAAAAGCTGGTACTTGAATTGAAAAGATGTCTGTGAGTTTGAGGAAGTAATTATTTAGGGCGAAATTACAATGCCAGATCTTCGGCGTATATATGTAAATATAAGATATTTTAATATTTATGTGATATACAAGTACCATTTACCTATGTAAAAATTCTTAATATTTCGAATGAAATAGCACGTAGAGGGTTCATACAGTCTGGTAAGTTTGTAACGAGGTATATAAATGTGTAAAATTATATACTATATAGTATTGACATAATACATTTATAAATACACCTTCTAACTGTACAGTATATTGAATTAATTGTTTGGCCGAACTGCTCTTTTATCTAGACTTTTTGCACAGGTATTAGTCGAACGAAATAATTCTAGAAAGTCATAAAATTATATCCTTAGAGAGGGTATATGTCCGTAACTTCATAATTATGTTGCTGTTAGCAGCTAACACATATAGACAGAACCAATACATTTAGCTTTTTCATATATTAATTAGTACATCTTTCATGGGCAGGAGAAGGCACATAAGTCATTTTCAGCAATTTACAAAAATTACAATAGCTGCAAAAATATTGTAGTTAAGCTCAAACTTATATATTTAAAATAATAAAGCATATCTTGACTTGCATTTTCGTCAAAATAATTTCAGTTCGAAAGGCAAAGTAATTATAAACATCTAGTTTGAAATAAAGCCTGCAAAGTGACGTATGTGCCTTTTCCTGCCCATGAAAGATTTATACATAACTGTTTTTAGTCAGTTTTATAATAGAACTTAAATATTACCAACACAACCTTTGACATTTTACATCTTTACTATAACCTTACTTTACAATTCAAGTCATGTCAAGTTCTATAAATAAAGTACACAAAAAGTAACCCGCGTAAATATCTTAATATCATAATGATAACAAAGCAAATCACGTATAAATAAGCAAAATATGCAATATGACACTGTTTAGAATTAATCTTCGTATATTTCATGTTTTTGTGTAAACTTTTTCAAACTTTGACTGTATATCTAAAAATAGTTTCAATTAAGTTTCTAAAACAAAGTCTTTTATAAAAAGGGGTTAAGTGTCTCGAAAAACAGCAGAAAAGTGTCAAGAAAAATAATTACATTTTCTATTTCTATACATCTATCTCTGTAATAAAGGTCTTGATATAGGTATATGTTGATAGAATTTTCAATCTATTTTCTATTATGTATGTATGTGCTTAAAAAGGAAAACACAATTTTAAATCAACAAATGCCAAAATAAAATAAATTATACTTTAACTTTTTTTAACACTTCTGTGTTTGAAATTTCACGCTGTACGGATATGGTATTATAGGAAATTGTTTGTAAAATTAAGCTTTTATATTTAAGTTATAGGCTTTAGTCATTTTACGTTCTGACCTCGCAGATAATCTTAAGAACTCATGATTTTCTTTTGGATTGAAGATGGATGGTGGCATTTTGCATGAATATGGTTTTCTTAATTTGTGTCTTTTCGAGTACTTATACTAAATACTAGCACCAATACTAAATACTTTAATTTTCAAAAGAACTTTCTGTGAGAAAACAATAGACTTATAGTTCTTTTTTTTTCAAAATAACTATAGTCAACTGTTGCGATTTCTATAGATATTTCTTTAGTTTGAAAGTGTTTAACTTTCGATTTTAAATTTTAAACTAATAAAAAGTGGGTTTAACCAGAGTTATAATAGATAGGTCGAAAAATAAATAAATAAGACTGTGGCCTAATTATAATTGTGGGAAGTAATAAATGGTGTATTTTTGATTTTTTGCGACTAGAGGAGTTCGATTTACATATAGAACACAAATAAGAATAAAAAACACGACCGTTCGTATCTTAGCGTCAATTTTCTTTGTACATATATGCGTATGCCTGAATACGTCTAGATAGATTTAACTATTATAGCTATATTTATATTGATAGAATTTTCTGTACAATATTAATTTGAAAAGTAAAATTGTATAACATTGAATGATGTTATTTTGTAAACATACATGTTTTCTCGGTTTTTCCAAATTGTTTTATATAAATTATGGCTATCTTTTCGAATAGACGTAATTCATCACCAAACAAGTATATGTGCAGACACTTCAACGATTGACAACCATGAATTCCATGAAAATATTTTAGTTTAATTCAATTTTAAAGAGTTTTAAAAATACACCTATTTGGATTGGGTATTTTTTTTTTTACTCTTAGTAAATGTTAAACTATAAACTGCTTGCCGGTTTTATAATTTATCTATATGCTAAGAAGGTATGTTTATTACCAATACGCATAGAACAGTGTTGTCAAATTAAAATTAATAGTAAAATGCTAGATCAGAGTAAAATATATGCTAGTTTAGACCTAGACCTGTCTTTAAAACAATAACAGGGGCCGATAATTGCCATCTGAAGACTACACATAGATATATAGATATACATTATTATATAATATAAAGTTCCTTTTTTAAATATTTTAACATTTTTTTTGTCGATTAAAGTATAAAAATCGGTTGAAAGAAAGAGTTATATTATAAATTATTTTCCTTAAAAATATATTTTATAATTTTTTAAAGTAATCCGTTGAGACTTAGGGCCCATGAAGTCGTTATTGTTATTAATTCAACTCGTAAGCTTTCTAGATAGTTATTTATTTTTAAAAGAATATTTTTAATTATAGAATTTTAGTTTTAAAAAAAATCAGAACTTGTCAGCTGATGTTTAATGTCAGACACAATTTTATTGGATGGTATAGGCACGAAATGGCATCACTGAATTACAGGGAATATTGCGTACAACATCGCATAAACTTGATACATTATACAATATAAGTGTAAATACACCGAATAATTGTATACATTACTCATGGTTAAATATGATACAAAACAAACCACCCAACGTGTTTTGATTTGCTATATATATTTTTGAATCAAAATGAATTAAGCAACAAAGTGTTTCTGATAGATAACGCGTCGACGTACACCTTTACCAATAAAGAAAAGAGTCTTATCTGAAAATGAGTAAATAATAATATAACTTGAAACCCACAAATTTCGTTCTAATCATTATTTTACTAAGACTAAATTGAGAAAAACGACTTATACTATTTTGGTTTTCATTTTTTTAGCCTGTACTTAAATCTAAAATCATCTAATTATTCAAAAACGTCTTGCTCCCAAATTATCCTTTTTTTATATTGAGATTTTTTTTTTTTTTGATAAACTGTTTGTGTCAATCAATCTTTCTCTTCTTAATTTTACAATAGAAAGTAAAAAAATGGGATTCTAGCATAAGCAGATTGTCTCACATCTTAGTTTAATCCTTGAAATCGTTCTGTTGAAAATATTAAATTCGAGATAAGATCTTTTTCCTTATTGGTGAAAATAAAATACCGACTATACAAGACAAAACGACCTACTTTCTTAACACGAGCTTATATATTATGCAAATATTATTAAGGAAATTAATCACTAAATAAATAGCTGAAATTGTATTTTAGTTGGATTTGGCTTAAAGAATCATTTCATAAAATTTCTCTTAAGCAATGTGAAGAAATTTTTTAAAAAAATTATTTAATTTCGCTATAGTTTACAGTGTTGCAAGACCTCAGAAACTCTTTGGTAATTGTGTCTCCTAAACTCAAAAATCGTCATGTTCCCCCCGAGAAACTTTTGTTTCGCGACTTTGAGGAAATGCCCAACAGGATGGGCCAAAGTTTGTATGGAAATTTCTGAAAAAACGCAACAAATTGATTACTAAGGCCGACAATCGATAGAGAGTAATCCCACCAGCAACATTTGTTCTACGACTCGTGCGCTCCTACATACCCCAGAAGCCCTCTAAGTTTGTATTTTTTTTTTAGAAAAATCGATAAAAATATCCTTCTCACGTGGGTGTCTTCCATCATCCCTCCCACGTTTTTGCCTAAACATCTTCGACAAACAGAAAATATAAAACCGGGGTCCCTGGGAAACCACAAATATAGAGGTGGTCCTGGAAAAAAAATCATATTACATTCATACAACATTGAATAAAATAACATATTTAATTTTATCGATTTTTATCGAAAATTTTCATACAAACTTTGGAGCCCCTGGAAGGCAAAAATTTGGTGCGGCGAAAGTTGTTTTATTTTTATCGATTAGGGGGTGGGCGGTGGATCATCATGTCCGCTCTCGTGCAGGTTCGCTCATATGGCAAATGGAAGCTATCAGGACCGAGACCAGGACATTTTTATCGGTAATGCGTATTTAATCGAAATGTCCAAAATCACAGTATTTACATTTTTCAAATCATGATCTTGAACTGTGTAGATAAGATAATCGCCAAATTTTTATTTACCAGGTTTTTAAATATACTTAAATAATTTATAAAAACTGAAAATTAAAAATCAATCTGCATACTTATTTCTTGGCCATAAAATGAATATTTTTGAGCTGGTGAGTTTTTATTTTACCTTTAGTGTAGAAATTTATGGTTAAGCAATTTTTTTTAATTGGAATTTTTACGGCCCTTGCTAGAATGATAGGAAATTTAATGGAGATGCGAAAAATTATGCTATACTTAAAAATCGGTTAACAAATAAAAAATGTATGCCAGTTTTTGTTTTTTGCTTCATTAATGATATTAGATATTATATACAAAATGATAAATTCATTAATGATGCAATAAACAGAAATTGGCATTACTTTTTTGACATACATAATTGCATATATTGTCTCCAACAATCATAACAGTTCTTCATCTCTATTTACTTTTAATTTGCTCATTAGTATTAAATTATTTTTTATTAGGAACAAACATTATAAAAATACAGCAGAATTCCTCTAGCTCGGAATCCTCTAAGTCGGAAATTCCTTTAAGTCGGAAGTTTTTATATTTTCCGAGTTAGGAAAATTACGACTTATATAATTCCGAATTCTGACATATATTTTTTTTATTGTACACGCATGCATTTAAACATACATATATTCAAATATACATACATAATCGAGGAGTATTACTTGAGGTATTCTGGGGACACGGATCGAGTAATTCCGAGGCATTCTACGAAGCATTCCGAGACATTCTGTGCAATTCCGAAGTATTCTTCGAGGAATTTTCAGGAGCATTTCGAGGCTTTCCGTGAAATTCGGAGGCATTCTGAAGAATTCTTTGAGACATTCCGAGGAATTTTGTGAAATTACAAAGCATTCTTCGAGACATTCCGTTAAACTCGCAGGCATTCTTCGAGGTATTCCGTGAAATTCTGAGGAAATATTTGATGCATTCCGTTAAATTTTGAGTCAATGCATGAAATTCTTCGACGTATTGCGAGGAGTTCTTCGAGGCATTCCGTAAAATTCCGAGCCGTACCGAGAAATTCTTCGAAACATTCTGAGGAAATCTTCGAGGCATTCCAAGGATCTCTTCGAGAAATACCGATGCATTTCGAAGAGATCTTCGAGGCATTCCGGATTTTCCGAGGAATTCCGTAAAGTTCCGACGCATTTTTTCTAGGTATGCCGTGAAATACCCGAGGCATTCTTTGGATATTATTTGATGCATCTCGTGAAATGCCGAGGCATTCCGTTAAATTCCGAGTAAATCCGAGCCATTCTTTTTGTCGAGTAATTCCGAGATATTTATCGAGGCATTCAGTGAAATTCTGAGGCATTCTTCGAGTCATTCAAAGGTATTCTTCAATGCATTCCATGAAAACCCGACATATTCTTCGAGACATTCTAAGGCATTTGGTGAAATGCCGAGGCATTCCGTGAAATTCCGAGGCTTTTTTCGAGGCATTCCAAGTCATTTCGAGCCATTCTTCACGGATTCCTACTACTGCTTCAGCAGTACTGATGCCCGCTAGACCACTGTAGGTGGTGAAAATTTTTTATAATAAATGACATAATGGACTAGACCACTGTAGTTACCTCAAAAAATATATATAAAATGGCATAATAGAGAAGCAGTAGACTTCGATTTTTAGTGCTCTTATGATGCCCGTTACAACAACGATGTTGGAGAGACAGCATCGGGGTAAATTTCTGAATGTAAATGTATATAATGCAGAATATGTCTGGTTCGCATCTTAATTTTCAACTTCTGTGAAAACTAGAATCCAAGCCGATAATTTTCAATATAGATGTTTGGAAGCTCCCTCTCCCTTGGTTTGATCGGATTGAAAAACAATAGAGCTCCTCCTCTCATAGGCCTACACATTCTGTGCAATTTCCATAAGATCCTTCAAACCATTTGGCCTGTACTTTGCAAAATAGAAAACATTGACAAGCGAGCTGGAATCGTCTTAAAAACTTCGAAAACGCATTTTTATGGGGTATCTTAGTTTTTCGAAAAAGTAGGCACAACCAATACTTCCATACATATTATATGTATATGGAAGTAAGGAGTTTTGCCAGAGTTCAAGCTATTTAATGTGTATGTAACTACATTATAACTAGGGAGAAACGTCATAAAACAAAAGTCAGTTTTTTTCCAACATAGGTGTTTGAGCGTCGCTCTAATTTTTTGTCCGATCGGGCTCAAATTATGGGTTGCGCATTTTTTTAGGTCTCCACAACTTCTGTGAAAACTGGAATCGAGAAAAAATCGTCAAACAAAAGTAGTTTTTTTCTTCGGTATATTCGAAAGCCCAACTTCCCTTTGGTCAGATCGGACTGAAAACTTTCTATAACATTTTCATAACGATCCGTCAAACCGTTTGGCCTGTACTCTGCAGACTAGAACACATTGAGAAACGAGTGAGCGAGCGAACCATTTTATTTTTTGTGCTGGAATCGTCTTAAAACTTTAGAGTGCATTTTTAACTTATTTTGGGGGTACTTTAGTTTTTTTTCGAAAAAGTAGGCAAAACCAATACTTCCATTCATATGATATGTATATGGAAGTAAAAGACGATAGCTCCGACTGGATTCCGACTTTTCCAGGCGATATTCTGGATATTCGCAGAAGAAATGCACAAATTTCTTCTCCAGTTCGTCACACCTCTCATACTGTAAAGATTATAATTAAGTTGGCAGTGATCCATAACCACACCTGTCACCTATATAATAAGACATAGCGCTCATGACTCTATTTTTAAATAGACAAAAAGTCTATCTGGCTTTAAGTTTAAACTACTGTCCATCGATTCATATGGACTACCTTTGAGTTCCAGACTCAGTATAACCATGCAAGATCCTAGCCCGTCAGCTTTTTCATTTCCTTTTATGCTATTGTGTCCAGGAACTTATACAATTTTAACGCTGTTAGATCATCCTATTTTATTTGAGCTCTGGACACACACACACATCTACCAGTTTTGAACTGATCAATTAGTTGAACAGAACGCAGCCTGGCTTGGAAAACAATCATCATTCTATACAACAGAATTTAAAGATATTGTGACTCCCAAAAATTCCAGCACATGCATTTCGCTCACATGAAGAACCGTCCGTATACCAGCACTTTTCCAAAGGCAACCCTTAAACAATCTTCTCTATCTGAAATTTGACACTTGAACGTTTTTAGATTTGATCAGAAATCATTAATACTTCCTGATCTGCAGATGCTTACTCTGATAACCTTCGTTTCTCAGTGCAGAGATCCACTTACTACTAATCAGAATTACAAAAGTTTACACTGTGCATTGTATATTATAAAATAGTTAAGAGGACACATACGTTTATAAATAATTCTAGGGCCATTGTTGGTGTTCTCCATTAACATCTGCTGTGATTTAAACGCATCTATCGTCTAAAGTTTTTTTACCCCAATTCTCACTTCTCGGAATCTGTCATTTAAGTGTTTCTTATAGCTAAGTTTGCTGTCAAGAATTACACCTAAATATGTAATGGTACTGCAAAAGACATAAACTTATCTGGAATATAAAAACGCATACTTCCAGTATCGAGTAGACTATCATTTGAAAACAATAGGAGTAAGGCAGAACACTTACTGCGAAAAATGT
>JANTEX010037109.1:0-10405 GCA_024741295.1 Macrocera vittata
AAACTTTGCCATTTATGACCAAATTTAATAAAATCAACGGCAATATTCTCAAAGCTGAGGAACTGGAAGCTAACACAAAACGAAAATGAATACTTGTAGCCTTTGGCGACCGAAACATCTGTCGATACGGCTGGAGATGGGGTTTCTCTTTCAAATCAATAAATATCGGGTGATGTAAATGCATACAAACAAATATGGAACAACACCGGTAGAATCGATGGAACAAGCGAAGCAATAGCGGACGTAATTGTAAGAATAAGAACAGGATAATCATTTTTGACCAAAGATATCGTCGTACAATTGGTGTTGAAGACGACGACATATAACATATAACGAATTGGACGATAGTCAGCATATCATTACAAGACATGTCAAATATGATTAACAAAGACACAAATACCAAACACTTATCCACTGGGTCTCAAATCTTCACTAACGGCTGCAATGGAAAAGTCACTAATCGTCACTCCACTTCACATTCATAAATAGGGAGGCAATTGAAATCCTTAACAAATTCCAGTCGATGATTCCAATACAGTAACAATGGCATCGTAAGATTTTGGCATACTTACTCTCCTTTTCGGGAGCCTAACTACGTACTTGAAGGCATTGTCTCCAAGAAAGAATCAAGAGCCTTCCAATTCAAACTATCGCAGAAGAGAAGCGAAATTTCCAACTTCCAAAGTTTGTTTTATCAAATAATGTTATTCAGTTTTTGTTTTCCTATTCTATGGACCAGCTTGTAATGACTAACCGATTCAATTGTTCTTGTAGCTTTTGGACACCGAGTGACACGAATTTACGTGGCCCGCAAGGAACTGACTCCGCGAAGTTAGTCAGAAAGGGGCATGACCGGGGCATGATCACAGAAAGTGACTCGAGAGGCTTTTTTGAACTACATCTTGCGAATTAGCCGATATCGGAGCTGTGAAAGTTGAAAACTGTGCCACGTCGGACCCCACTCTCGTTTGGGGATCCAAATAAAATTGACCAGAATCATTTCGACTAGTAACAGCAATGTAATTTATAAAAATTGCATCAAGTTCCTGAAGTTCGTGCAATAAGCTTTCGATTTCTGATTAGCTATCTTTGCGTGGGGCATCGAAGAGTTGAGTAAGGAGATACTAGTACGAGAAATAATAATTCTGCACTGCCATTTCTTAAGGATCCGACAGTGTAGCATACCATATCTTTGGACAGTGAGGGCAATCCTGTGCTGGTTCAGTGAAATCAAATTTGCCATTCCTTATGTCACTACTACCAAGCGATCCGCTATGTCCAGTGGCAGCTTATTTTTTTCTCAATTGTCCGTTGATTTTGTCGGTGACTGTACTGTACATCTTCCAGGTTGAATACAAATAGCGTTGCTTCTTTTTTGTCAGTTGGTGAAGGGCAGTGCTAATATAATAATTGTCATCTATGTTAAGTTATGATCACTACAGAACAGCAGAAGTAGACTTTTTTCTTCAAATTCGACGAGATTTGATGACAAATCGGTTAAAAATGAACACTGCACTTGAGAGATTTTCACCGCATTTGAGAGATTTTCGTCTGGTGAGATATTTTGTAGTTTATTAAGGCACAGGTTAGTTAAAAATTAGGTTGCTTAACGGTTACGAACCGTTTCTTAACTGCGGTTGTAACTGAGGTTATAAATTACCCTTGCGGCAACGGTAATGCAACTGTTGTAGCAACGTTGCAGTAACGTTGCAATAAAGTTAAATAAAAATTGAGATTAAAGATTAACGTTGTATGAACGTTATTGCAACTGCGGATTCCCAGGGGAAAACCGGGAGAATTTGGGGGATTTCCGGGAGAACTCCGCAAAAAACTTCGTAAAAATTCCGGAAGAATTCCCGGGGAATCCCGGAGGAATTTCGGGAGAATTCCAGGGAAATGACAGGAGAACTCCGGGGAAATTTCGTGCACATTCCGGGGAAATTTCGTGAAAAAGCCGGGGAAATTCCGGAGGAATTTCGGGGAAATTCTAGAGAAATCTCGGAGAAATTCCGTAGTAATTTCGGAGAAATTCCAGAGAGTAGGAGGAAAATAATAATACAATATGATTTCCCACCGAACGTAGACCGAAATTGATCGGAAGTTGATCGGAATTGACCGGGAGGTGACCGGAAGTAGACTACCAGGGGCCGAAAGTTAACCGTAAGTGATAAGAAATTGACCGAAAGTTACCGGAAGTGTTCGAAACTAACCGAAAGTGCCGGAGGTTGACCGAAAGTGACCCCAAACTTCTGCTTATCTCCTGATTACTTTTAGGTTGAGCGTCGACTTCCAAAAAATTACTGCCACTTCCGTTCGTTTCCTAGCTACTTTCAGACGTGTCATTTTCCGCTCAACTTCCGGCTCAAACGGTCAACTTTCTGTAAACTTCCGGTCATTTCTGGTCAACTTTTGGTTTTCTCAGGTAAATTTTTTTGTACACTTCCGGTCACTTTTGGCCAACCTCCGATCACGTTCGGTCAACTTGCGGTCACTTCCGGTAAACTTCTGGTCACTGCCTGTCAACTTTCGCTCACTTCTGGTCAACCTCCAACCACTTCGGGTCTAGTTCCGGTAATTTTTGAAGACTTCCGTTTAATTTCCGGACGCTTCCGGTCAAATTCCGGTCACGATAAGCTTCCAACTTCTACTCACTTTCTGCCACTTCTGGTCAACTTCCGGTCGACTTCTGATCCCTTCCGGTCAATTTCCGCTAAATTTGTGGCACTTCCCATCAATTGCCGGTCACTTACGGTCAATTCCTTCCGACATCTATATGTAAAATTGTAAGTAACCAATATCCCTCGACGTAACCAGATTTAAACCTTGGTTGCGAATTAAGTCGCCTTCGGCTTTCTATATCTCTAGTGTGTTTATGGTAATTACGCAACTACTGATTGATTTATCTCAAGTCTCAATGACGAATCACCTCTGTTTCCGTTATAGATGTGAATTCAAGCTAGAATGTTTTTATCTGTTGTTGCCTATCCCTACGAACAACTTGGGCCCTGAGTCAACATTATCAGGTCCAAACTGCGAAGAGACTCAAAATATGACACTGCCCCGGGCGCAAAATTTCCTAGCACCGGTTTTAAGGCCTGGATTAAAACCGCCACTTTTAGTCTTGAGCTACCGGAGAAGCTCAATGTAAAATATAACCCACAGTGGGCCCACTTCAAACTGGGGTTCCAAAGAAACCCATGCTTAACTGGAGCTACGTAGAAGGACCTAACGCTAAATGCGGCTACTGCAGAGCCTTTTGGAAATAGAGTCTCTACAGAGACATATCGGGTCTCGCAGGATTAGATTAGATTTGGGAAGGGCTTCCAGTATTAAAACTGGCACTGAGGCACTGACATCGGTCTGTCTAATGTTCCAAACACACCAAAAAACGAAAGGTTTATATAAACCATTTCCCCCATGCCGCTACTTCTTTCTAAAATCCAAAATATGCCTCAACGGTACCTTACTAATCTCTCCTGGGATACATGAGTATCTGCCAAGCGTTCTCAATCTAGTCTATTCAAAAACTGGACACTCACAGACGAAATTAGGAACAGTTTCTTTCTACAGATCTCAATATAGACACGCGTCACTATCCACTACACCCATTCTCCTAAGATGTTCTGACAATGGGAAGTGTCCCGTTTTAATGCCGATCAGCATCAGTTCTGCCTTCTAATTTGGCCAAGGTTATACGAGGTTTGCCATCGGAAAAAGTCTCAAATAGCCCGAGTAAGCCATTAAGCGTGAAAGCCACAACAGTTTCAGGCCCGGAAAAGCTGGCCAGCTGATCGGCGCTCTCATTTCCATCGACGCATGACCGACCAGAAATCCAAGAAAGTTCAACTGTGCTTTCGCATGCTAGCCTCCTCAACTAAATCGAATCAAATTCAGTGCACATGTAGCGCCTGACTGTAACCGTATATGACTTTTCGGTCAGGGCGCATCCTTTTTTCTTGCACTACGTCGCAACACACATAAATGGGAAAAACCTATGCCTGAAATGCAGTATTATGACTTCTCAAGAGGGATCGATGCAGATAGTTGCACATGGATCAAAAATTCGTGTTCCTGGCATACCATCAAGTCTAGATCCATCGATGAAGCACTACAGCACTAGATTCCGATAAAACGTTTAAGAATGGGCTCATCTCTACTTGGAACTGTGAAACGACGATCAAAATGTAATGTTCGGCAGACTAGATTAACAACGTTCAGTTTATCGGGTAAATCAGGTAGACGCTTCAGGATAGCCGAGTGTTTGGAATGACTTTCAGTTCGCTTCCAAACACCATTGAGAGACATTCAAATAGCTGATCTTAGGGCAGTCGGCTTGACATATAAATCTAGATGTAGTATGTCACTTGGCACCTGATCATATCAAACAGACAAGGTGCTGCATCCGTGTGTCCTGATCTTTTGCTATGGCCACTTCAACAAGTGTCAACCAAACAACAGCTCCATAATTTAATACTGGTTTCACTACTGGCCTGGGGGGTGTGCAAAATTACTAAATCTCCTGTTGAGCCTTACCTTGCTTAAATTTTAATAACATTTTGATTGGGTCCACTTCGGAATCATATTCCTTGGGCCTATGCAGAGGTAAAATTTTTCTAGGAATGCCATTAAGCATGTAAACTCCAATTAAAATGAATCGCATCCTTAGTTCGCAGAGATCCAAAAAAAAACAGATCTACTCAGAGGAAGCTCAACCAAAATTTAGCCTCATCTAAATGGCAAGTTCAATAAGTCTCTGGCTCACAGAGGCCTTAATCCGACGACGCACACCAGTTCGATTTTAGGCGCATTAATCCAGGCCCAGCGTAGATCTATTGTGGCCAGACACATTTCGTCCATTATACCAAACTCATCGTAAACTTAATGGGTAAATATCGGGCCTTGCTTGGATTCATATAGTCCAGACCCAGCGTTGGTCTATTGATCTTAACTAGATTCATTGGATCCAAGTAGTAGACCCATTCGATCTAGACCCAACGCATATACAACGGGTCCAAATACAGGACAGACTAATTTTAGACCCAGAGTGGAGCCATTAGTTCCAGACCACACTCGGCTTAAGCTCAATTTGTCCAGACCCAGCATAGACACATTGAGCCCAGACCCAGCCTAGACACATTGAGCCCAGACCGAGAGTGGACACAATGTGTGCAGACCCGTGGGCCAAAGCGTTGTCTGATAGCAACGGGTCCAAATACAGGACAGACTAATTCCAGACCCAGAGTGGAGCCATTAGTTCCAGACAACACTCGGCCTAAGCTCAATTTAATATAGGACAGACTAATTCCAGACCCAGAGTGGAGCCATTAGTTCCAGACCACACTCGGCTTAAGTTCAATTTGTCCAGACCCAGCATAGACACATTGAGCCCAGACCGAGAGTGGACACAATGTGTGCAGACCCGTGGGCCAAAGCGTTGTCTGATCCAGAGACTTATTATTAACTGGACCGAAATTTGTTTGCCGGGTAGGAAGTCTGACAAAGTCTGTCATTCAATACCGCCACTGTAAGTTACATTATGCAAAATCCGTTTCAGGGCTATTTGTAACGACCTATTCTATTCCTAAAGAAAACATAGTTTTACAACCTAGCGTCCATTGTACATATACTATAGGTATATATACCACACTAATAGCAACAACAACAAAAATCAATATTGTTCAAATACCTAAATTACACATATATGTATAGGCAGGAAAAATTATGTAATTTTACATTGTTTTTAATACAATGTTCTATCCAAAGTCCATTATAAAAAACAAAATAAAAATTTAAAGATATGTCTACCTATATGCGCTAAGTACCTACAATAAATATGTAAACCCTACATGAATAACACGCTTAGGAAAAATTGACTATTACGTCCGAAATGAAACAAATGGTTAACACTATTTTCAAACGACCCGTCGAACACGAATATCGCAGGCCATATTACATATACACACAATGTTCAATTTAAAACGTAATTGCTGCAAACAAGCACAAATCTAGGTTTAAACAAAAAAAAAATCGCACAAGTTGATAAGGTAATTACACTTTTTTCCACATATCCAATTAGTAAAAATTACAAAAACACACTACATAGTGTCTATTTGTGGAATGAAAAACATTTTCAATTTTCTTTTTCTTTCTATACATAAGAAAAAAAAGAAGACTTTTAGTCGCTTGTACCAGTCCGACGTGAACGTTGTCCGAACATAACGAAAGCTACCTTGGAACTGGCGGAAAATGTTTCCAACTTGAATATACAGCCAGGGAAAAGCGATTTTGCTACAGCGGCGCAATCATTTTTCATTTAAGCAAAATGTATGTCGTATACAAATGTGTTTAGTATCTATATAGCACAAACACAACCATGTTAATTTTTTTTCGTTTGTACTTTCGCAATGACGTCATTGAAGAACAGACTATAAAACGAGCGTCGAGCATATATTACATACATATATATATATATAAGAGTATATCTCAAATATATGTTTTATTTACTTAGAGATTAGAGATGAGCATACTATTCTATGTAACATACACATTTTTAAAGGCACGGTCCGATAAATATTGCGTCGTAGCCATTCGGTTATAATAATAAATTATATTATAGTTTTGTATCCCGACCCGATAAACAAATTTACAAAATGTGTCTGTTATGTGCTCAGAATGTGTACAGACGGATACAAATGATCTGAGCATTAGAATGTTAAGCTCATGTCCATAAAAAGTCGGCACAAATCTGTCTGAACCCAAAGTGTCTATAGTGGATCTGGATCCAATGTGTCTACAGTGGGTATGATCCCCTTGCCGATGAATATTCGATCGCCGGTGGCAAAAATTAGTCGGCGTCTAACCGACTAAAATTTCTTGGAGTTCCCGGAATTTCTCCGGAATATCTCGGAATTTTTCGGAATTTCTCGGAATTACCCGGAAATTCTCGGACTTTCCCGGAAATTCTCCGGAATTTCCCAGAATTTCTCGAAATTTCCCGGAATTTATCCGGAATTTTTTCTGCCGGAATTACACGGAATTTCTCCGAAATTTCTCGAAATTACCCGGAACTTTACCGAATTTCTCCGGAACTTCCTAATTTTTTCCTATTTCCCGGAATTTTCCGAAATTTCTCCGCAATTTCTTGAACTTTACCGGCATTTCTCCGGAAAATCTCTGACTTTGCCGGAATTTCTCGGACTTTCTTCGGAATTTCTCTGAATTTTCCGGAATTTATCGAAATTTCCCGGAATTTATTCTGTCGGAATTACACCGAATTTCTCGGACTTTCCCGAAAATTTCCCCGAAATTTATCCGGAATTTCTCGGAATTACTCGGAATTTCTCCGGAATTTCACGGAATTTATCTGAATTTCTCCGGTATTTGACGGTCTTTCTCCGGAATTTCCTGAAATTTTTCCGGAATTTCCCGGAGTTTCGCCGGAATTTTTCAGACTTTCCCGGAATTTTTTTGGAATTTCTTCTGTATGTTCCGCGTAAATTCTCAAATAGTTACCGTCGATTGAAACACACCACTGCTTTTGTCCTGTGAGACTTGCATGTCATATTTTTTAATGCCCCTCAGCACCTGAGAAAATTTATAGCTAATTGAAGCATGAACAAAATCGTTTTCCTAACAAAACATAATGCAACCATTCAGCACTGACAACGAATCACGCCGGTGATAAAACTACCTTAAACAATCATTTCTAATGTTATCTGGCCAACTGTATTGATCGTATTGAAGCACTTGTTTTAATACTTGATCCTTCTCTGTTGCTGACTGTATCATTTCGACGGTAACTGGTAATGATCTCACCGTATCAATAAGCACTGAATTCACGTCAGACTCGAGTTGGATGGTTGCAATAGAAATATCTACTCTTTCATCCGGTTTACTGCGTTCTATCAAACGTGATAAACTGATAACGCATCAGCGTAGAAACAATCTGTTGTACGTTTGAATTTGATGGTAAAATCGTAAGCGAGTAGTGTTAACGCCCACCTTTGCAAGCGGTTCGCCGTGTAGAGACGGATGCCTTTTTTGCTGCCAAAAATGCCTAATAATGGCTGATGATCAGTTTCTAATGTAAATTTCCTCCCATACAGCATTCGGTGAAATTTTTTTATCGTGAAAACTAGTGACAAGGCTTCTTTTTCGCTTTGCGAATATTTTTGTTCGGCAGGTGTTAGTGTGAGAGCGACATGCGCCACTGGTTTCCATTGATTGGCGACGAGGATTAGATGTTTTTCTTTGGGAAGAAAAAAATCATCAACATAGAGAAAGAATTTTCTTTTCTCGATTGCACACAATTTTTTTTTTCTGTGCAACGTGGCATACTGCACACACACACATATACAACCGGATACGAAAAAGCTTTTTTGAAATCATCGTAATCATCGTGGGATTTTGTTTAAATTGTTCGTCAATAAAAGCAATTCAAATATTTCTGCGAGCAGCAAACAAAACTATTCTAATCACTCATCGAAAATATCGCCAGTAGCACTTCTTCATCAACATTGGATAATTCAATGGCAAAGCCCAACGTCAACGCTGAAATGGATATTAGATACAAAAATATCAGCATGATGAGCAGGCACATAACAGGTACATAAATTATATTTTTATTAAAACATCTAAGGAATGAGATTTCAAAATACAATTGAACGATGATTGCAAAAGTAGTTCGAGCTCACAACAAGAAAGCTAACAATCAACACGACAAAAAGAAAAACGAAAAGAACAACAAGAAACCAAAACCAAACGGCATTTTCCTCATCAAAGAAGTTGATTACGAATCACGTCGTAAATTTACGAACATCGTGATCAACGACATCGAGATTAAATTGCAGATTGATACAGCATCGGATATAACCATATAGTATCCGAATCAACGTGGAGAAAAATTGGTTCACCGCCAAGAATATCTACTGCATGTGCTGCACAAAATGCATCTGGTCAAAAATTAGCAATTTTACCCAGTTTTAATTGTAACATCGAATTTAATAACAAAGTTCATCAGACTGTGTGTTATATATCCGAAAATCCAAAACTCAACATATTAGGAATCGAATGGATTGAATTGCTGGGCGTATGAAGTCCCCATAAATTAAATTTGGTTTGAATTGCAATGCGAAGATAGTTCAGTAGAAAATCGTCAGCTCTCACGGTCATCATCCACGAAATCGTCATCGGAAATGTTACCATCATCAGCGGCAGCATTATCAACGGCGTTATCACCATCTACGACAACATCATCAAAAATTTTATCACCGACTATCAAGGGCAACGATCAATTCATCACGATTTTAAAACAAAAACTTCCTGAAGCGTTTGAATCACCATTAGGCGGCTGTATCAAAGCAGAGGCCGTTCTCCAATTGAAACCAAACGCAAAGCCAGTATTTCGTCATAAGCGTCCGGTGTCATATGCGTCATATCCTGCAGTTGACACAGAATTAGAGCGCCTTGAAAGTATTGGTGTATTGAGTCATGTCAGCTACTCTCCGTGGGACAGCACCGATGTGTCCAAAAAACTGATGGTGAAACCCGAATTTGTGGTGACTTTTCGACCGGACTAAATGAAGCATTGGAAGATCATCAATTTCCATTGCCCCTCCCGGAAGACATCTTTGCCGCATTGAATGGAGGTAACTATTTTTCAACCATTGATTTTTCGGATGCCTACTTACAGGTTAAAGTTAGTGAACAATCAAAGCAGTTGCTAACTGTTAACACACAGAAGAGGTTGTATCAATACAATCGACTTCCATTTGGTATCAAATCAGCGCCGGGCATCTTTCAACAGATACGGAACTCCATGCTGGCATGTCTTCCGGGAGCAATCGGTTACCTAGTCGACGTCATTATCGTTGGCAAAGACGAAGCCGAGCAAAAAAAAATGTTTTTGACACACTTCAACGTATCAATGAGTGGGGTTTCCACATACGCCCTGATAAATGCCACAATGGTACGTTCTTCTCTTGGAATGCTAAATGTTTATGCACCTTTTACTCCAAAAACTGTTAAAGCCTTTAGATCAGTCAATTTAAAAGAACGTAAAATTTCATTGGTCGAAACAATGTGTAGCAGCTTACGGTATCGGTGGCGTGCTTCTCCACCAATTTCCTGATGGTTCAAGGAAACCAGTGGCACATGTCGCTCGCACACTAACACCTACCGAACAAAAATATTCGCAAAGCGAAAAAGAATCCTTATCACTAGTTTTCACGATAAAAAAAATTTCACCGAATGCTGTATGGGCGGAAATTTACATTAGAAACGGATCATCAGCCATTATTAGGCATTTTTGGCAGCAAAATAGGCATCCCTCTCTACACGGCGAACCGCTTGCAAAGGTGGGCGTTAACACTACTCGCTTACGATTTTACCATCAAATTCAAACGTA
>JANTEX010037220.1:0-10402 GCA_024741295.1 Macrocera vittata
AATAAATATACAAAAAAAAAAAATCTTTGCGATGATAGTTGCAGATAATATCTCCAATAATGATATTTTAATAAATTAAGCATTTACCAATTTGCATCATTTTTAAAGTTCATCAGACAATTCTTCCGTTTAAATGAAAAGAAGCAGTGCATAGGAGGATATTTCTTAATAATACACTCCTATGCTCCGTTTACTGGAATAGTTCTTCTTGAGATTTCTTTAATTACTGATAAACCGAAAAATAACGTTTTTTTAGAAGTCCTTGCTTGATGTAACAATCGTTGTCAGAGCTTAAATAGGGCGTCAAACACATAAAACTGCGTTTGGTTCAGGTTCATCTAAATATAGGCATCTTCAGGTTAAACTAATTTCAAGCAAAAGTGCTTAGAATATATGCAAGCTCTGCAAAAAGATCAGAATAAACAAAAGTACTGGTTTTCTGACCATATTTTACACGAACCCATGCGCCCTCGTTTTCGTTTGCAGCTATGACCTTATCAATTTGTCCTATTTTAAAACCAAATTAATACTTAACAAAATGTCTAAAAAAAACCTTAGTTTTGTCTTCGCATTGTAAGCATCAAAATAAATAACAAAGATAACAAAAGTATACATATTATTCTCTAACGATAAAATCAATTTACAGTAAAAGCAAAATCACTTCATTGGGCATTGCCATAAAGTGCTTTTGGCATTTATTTATTTTTTTGTGGTTATATTTCTGACAAGAAGACGTTTATTTTGTTTTTTTTTTATATATATATTTCTATACCCCAATTGACTATCATATTATACGGTATACAACAACATTAAATCCCCAGTGAATATACAGTCAAATAAGGCTTCTAAATATATATATTTGCCACAAAAGTTAATAATATTTATAGATTTATTTATATACCATTTTTGTATATATATATATATGTATATTGAGGGAAAAATTTTGAGGTTTCAACCTTGTTATTATCATATTTACAACAATGTAATATATAAAGGCGCCGGATATAAATATTTGAGCAGTGGTGTAGTATCGAAAACTATTTGTTTGGCATAAAGATTTAAAACCGATTTTACGCCCAGTAAATTTTTTAGCAAATACTTTTGCGGTATTTCCTGGAGCTTTTTTATAATATTGTATGCCAAATTAAGGCTCCAGGTCTTCACGTCAATGGTTACGTGATATTTAGCTTTCTGCTTCGATTATGAACATATATATTTATACGTATACGTACATCGTGATTCATCCCCACGCACATATATGATTATTTAATTGAGGTCATGTTTGATTCAATTTTTCTATTACAATATATGATAAAACTCGCTCTGCGATCAATTTTTTTCCGTTATACATTTATGAAACTTTATATCACCTTTGCGCGTAGATTTCATCACATAGGAGTTGAGTACAGGGAAAAAAAAGCACAAATTTGATTTGAAATGGAAATAAGCAATTATCTTTAATCTCTATGGGTACTGATATTGCGTTTACAAAAAAACAAACACAAAAGTATTAAAAATATGATTAGCCAAGTATTTAGTGCATGACAATATAATCGAAAGGTTTTTTTTTCTCTCTGAAAATTGGAACAATGTGCGCGGTTTTATACGACTATTAGCGATTACAAGAAGCTTAATTGGCGAAACACTATACACACAACTATATTATAAATATACATAAATAATATTTAGCCGTATAAAAAATGCGGCACAGGGTCATTGTTTCCAAGAAAAACATTGCATATTAAATGGAAATGTTTTAGAGGAAAAAAAAATGATTATAAATTGTACAATGAAAAATACAGTAAGGTATAGCTATGTTAAGTATAGTACAAAAACCATAAGCAATTTTTACATATTTTTTTTTTATAACTATATTACCGAGCCAGCAAGTAAAGCTAACATTACAAGTAAAATTCGTGTTAACATCATGTTTGAGTGCTTTCTCTAAAAAGCATGAAATTGATTTTTTATGGATTTTTTCGTTCATGGTAAAATTCACCAATATGTTTTATAAAATGTACGTACATTCATAAAATTGTTATGCTATTTTATGGATATACATAGAGAACATATATAGATTATATCCCAGTCAACAATGTTTTGTTATATGTATAGTTGATCTTCTATAAGATATTCTATAGTTTTAGATCACTAAATTCCAATGGATGCATAAGTTGTGACTTCTTACAATTAAAGAATTAAATAATTAAAGAATGTGGTAAATGTAAACACACAGGGAAAACATTGGTTGATTCAACTAAACAAGAGTAGATTCAACCAAAGGGTGTAATGATTTGGAGTCTATTACTTCTTAAAAAAACAAACAAGACACATATTAGTACATGCATATTATAACTAATATTAGTATTATTTCTAAAAATAAATCAACTATAACATACTATCCAGAACTAATAACAATAGTAGATTCGAAAAATTAGTCAAAACTGCAAACTGAAATTCATACAACTACTTTAAAATAATTTCGAAATTTATTTAAGTAGGTGTACATAACTTATAACGTGGTTGAAAATACTAAAATGGTTGAAAATACTAAATGACTATCGGAAAATTAGTATAATAGTTTCTCTGTGTATACTAAAATTTACTATCAGCAATATTTATAGTGCAGTTTGCAAGTTCGGTCCGAAAATACTAACTGGGATATGCAATATAAATGTGCTTAAGTATACTTGTACATAAAGTGTAAGTAATTGTGTAGAGAAAATATAATGCAGTCAAGTGCAACTAATTTTTTTTCCTTTATATTTGACGAAGAAAATTTCTCTATATTGTACATACATATCTTGAATGCATAATAATACATTGATTAAATGGCAAGTTTAGCTTTTTGAAAAGGTTTATATTTTGGCTTTAGAAAATTTTATAAAATTTAATATTATGAGATTTTATATTGATGTGAAGTTTTAAAGCAGTAAAAACTTAAGCCATTCACTAGAAAAACAATAAATGAGACTCGTCTCAGACATTTGATCGACAATCCCACTATTGAATGTAGATTGTAAGTTTACTATAGACTCTGAGTTATAGTTGAAATTTGTAGGATAACGACAAGTTATCATGAGAATTATATGTCATAGATACTGGTACAACTGCATACTCAAAATCATTGATGAGGATTCACGAATTAGCTTTCGTTAATTGTATACTGGCCTTGACTTTGCACGTCTACAACAAATCAATGCAATTCTGCAATAAATCAATGCTTAGTAAAATTAAAATGGTAATTCTAAATTCAATAACACTGGTTAACAGTTTTTTTTTATTTTAGGAAGATAGTTTTTTTTCTTGCATTTTTTAGGGTAATTTGGTAACACTCTTTAATTTTCATTTAAGCCTAGATAAAGCTAAATTTGTGTTTTTCGATACACGTTTTAATTTGAATTGCAAATTGGATAACAAATTGGATACCCAATTGGATATTCAATCGGGTACCCGTTTGGAGACCTAACTTATCTAGTTGGGTATTCAATTGTTTATCCAATTGGGTATTCGATTTGCTATCCAGTTCGGTATACAATTGAGTACCCAATTGGGTATTCAATTGAGTACCAAATTGGGTATCCAATTGTGTATCCAATTAGGTATCCAATTGGGTGTCCAATTAAGTTTCCTATTGGGCTTCCAATTGGGTATCCAATTGGGTTTCCAATTCGGTTTCCAGTTGGGTATCCAAATAAGTATCCAGTTGGGTATCCAATTGGGTGTTTGCTATCCGATTAGGCATATTATTGTCCATCCAATTGACTTTCCAGTAGGGCATCCGATCGCATACCTAATTGGGTATCCAACTAGCTATCCAGTTGGGTATCCAATTAGGTATCCAATTGGGTATCCAATTGTGTTTCCAATTGGATATCCAATTGGGTATCAAATTGAGTATCCAATTGGCGGTTCAATTGGGTATCCAATTAAGTAAATAATTGGGTATCCAATTGGCGGTTCATTTGGGTATCCAATTAGGTATCCAACCGGGTATCCAATTTTGTATCCAATTGAGTTTCGAATTGGTTATACAATTGGGTATCCATTTGCGTACCCAATTGATTATCCAAATGGGTATCAAATTGGATATTTAATTAGTATCCAATAGGGTATCCAATTGGGTATCCAATTGTCTATCCAATGGGGAATCCAATTGGGTATCCAATTGGGTGTCCAGTCTGGTATCCAATTGGGTATAGTGGATTGGATAACCAATTGGAAAGCCAATTGGGTATCCAATTGCGTATCCAGTTGGGTATCCAATTGGATATCCAATTGAGTTTTCAGTTGGGGATCCCATTGGGTTGGGATATCCAATTGGGCCAACCAAGTTGGATACCCAAATAGATATACAATTGGGTATTCAATTATGTATGTATGGTGGACCCGGGTGAACTCGTGCAGACTTAGGTGATCCTTGGGGGACTCGAGAGTGCACATAAAACACTGAAAACGCCAGTTATCATATGCTCAAAACAATTTTGGTACTATTGGACGCGTATTTTAATAAACTTTCGAACAATATATATTGTTAGGGCTTGCTGTTCACTCCGCCCATTGTAAGAAGAAAAATATTTTTTCGCTGCAAAACAGTGCAATTGAAAAGAAAAGTCTCCGTCACAAAGGATGTCAAACTTTGGAGAAGTAGCTTTGATAATACAATCGAATCAAACACATCAAATGTATGGATATATTAGATACGATTCCAGCCGAAAAGCCATACAACTATTTCCGAGATGAAATTATACCCGTAGAAAATAATTTTCGGTACCGATATAGGTAACCGACGGACATCCGTCCGATTTACTTGCACACATGACGTTTTTAGCATTTAAAGAAAAATCTTTAAAGCATATTGGTAACAACGCCTATTATCAAATACCAGTAAAAGTTTTACAAAATTAGCGTTTTCAACTAGCAAGTCATCCTGAATTGCAAGTTTCTCAGCTGTCAAAGAAATTCGATGAATTGAAGAGACATTTTGAAAAATCGTACAAATAGGTATTGCCAATCTTTGGCACGGACAACTTAGAAATTCTATTATTTTGTTAATTTCTTATGTCGGCTGGAACATAAGTCAATGGTTTTATTTTATAAGTCAGTTTGTTAAAAAAAAAAATAGGGCCATATCAACAGGATTTCCTCGATAAGTACAATGAAATTGCAGGTGAAAAAAATCTTGCAGTTGACTTTTCAGTCAAAAAAGGAATATATACCACCAGTTTAACAGTCCATGATGGGCTTTGAACGTGGTGAAAAAAAAATGACGAAAGGTTATCGTATGATTAAAGGAGCATTCGATTGAAACTCCATTTCAAATCGTTTTCGCATCCAATCAGTTTTTCATCAAAATAAGCACATGTCGAACGTAACGGATATATGTTAAAAACTTCTTTTGGATTGTTTAAATTTACACGTATGACGTTAGGCTTGCGCAATCAATGAAATGTCATTAACAGTGAGGTTTGGCGAAACCAAATGTGATATTTGTTTTAGTTAACAAATCAGACGCGAGACCCGAGATGTAATGATGAGTTGCCAAAAACCAGTAGTTTAAATGTAACTTTTTTAAGGACTGATCAATTCCTGTAGAGGTTTTTTGCTCATGAAGCAAGAACCCAAAACGATACGCATAACGTCGCGACTAACCTCATGACACAGTTTAAGCATTCGATCATTGAAAGAAATATACTGAAACAAGCAACTGTTTCAAAAACGTTGATTACAATGCTGATTCGAAAAATACCATTGAAGAAGTTATTTCGTTCAGCAAGTCTCTTCCTTAGTCCAAAGTCGAAAATAGTTTTGCTCCAAAAATGTCAGTTTCATGTGAAAAAATTTTCAGGATAACGTTGACCATTTTTGACAAATAACACTTCTCCCAAAAGGCCTGAACTTTGTTGCTCAAGTTTGGAAACGCAATAAACAATGGGCGTATGAAGTAAAATGTAAATGTTTTGCAATATGCTTACACCCAGTAAACAAACAATATTGTCTGACCATTATGGATCGACATACGCGATTAGGGATGCACTGTTCAAAGAGAAAAGCCCACAGTTTGGTGTGCGAGAACAATTATATCCGATCAAAGTACATAGTTTGTGGCCGCCCAGAATCGAGTGGGATACTAGAAACCGCATTTTAATAGCTCAAGCCCTCACTGAATGATGAAATTAATACATTGACATTTTTTTCCTTGTTCTTCTTGTTCATTTTGTTTTATTGTTCTTCTTGTTCACCTTACTCTTCTTGTTTTTCTACTTCTTCTTGCTCTTCTAGTTCTTCTTGTGCTTCTCGTGCTTCCTGTGCTTCCTGTGCTTCTCGTGCTTCTGATTTTTCCGTTCTTCTTCTTGTTCTTCTTGTTCTTCCTGTTCATCTTGTTCTTCTTGTTCTTTTTCTTCTTCTTGTTCTTCTTGTTCTTCTTGTTCTTCTTGTTCTTCTTGTTCTTCTTGTTCTTCTTGTTCTTCTTGTTCTTCTCGTTCTTCTTGTTTATCTTGTTCTTTTTGTTGAACTCTCTCTCCTGGTTCTTCATTTTTATTACGTTCTTCTTGATCTTCTAGTTCATCTTGATATTCTTGTTCTTCTTGCTCTTCCTGTTCTTCTCATTCCTTTTAAGCAGGCCGATAAGCATTACAACCACCGTTCAAAGGGTTATATTGTGTTCTTTCGCGCATAATTAAACAACTTTTAAAGTTAAATTGGACGAGTGAGAAAAGGAGTTTCTCGAGAATCGTTGTTCTATGCAGTGGTTTTATTTATAGATCGATCGACGGTGTAGTTCGGGATTAGCAGTTACATATCTGAAATGAAACTTTGCACTTTCAATCTGTAAGGGCTCTTGCTAGGTTTGCTTTTCGAAGAATGTCGTTTCAGTGGCTCTATGATGTTTTGTTTTGTGAATTTCCAACCTTCAGACGAACTGGGATCCATGAACCATGGATTTATGAACCATGAACCACAAAACTTTTCTTGCATTGTCAAAAAGCTGTTGGAATAAATTGCTTACTATCTCCTAAGACAGTCTTCTGGCTGGACTCAGTCATGTCACTGTTCAACCATTTGGTAGAAATGGTAAAATACAATTACAGTTTGAGATAAGAATAAATATCCTAGCCAGCATAAATAGCGACAAGATGTCAGAGATCAAACTAGGAGGAATTTCTACAACAATTAACGGTTCTGTGTAGTATACTGACGGCTCAGTGAGTCATTCGAAATCTGATGCGGAAGTTTTTTGATGGTCGTCAACTTCTGAATTAGTATTTGTTTTTGATAAGTATGCGGTAGTATGTCAAACTGAAATTTGAATAGGCGTTCTGATAGCATCCTATCGATTTACTCGATTTTGTTCAATTAAACTAACTTACGCTCAGTGAATGAGTGTAAGTTAAAACTTCGTTAACTTGGGCAGACCTACTTTTTCAATCACTTTTGAATTTGAGGTTATAGAGGAAGACTTGGCAACGAATAGGCACGAATGCATTTCTCAATTTTACAGGGCCAGCATTAGACTTTTGTATGAGTTACGTAAAGAAAGTAATATAATAATGGGTCAAAAACTGCCGAAAAAAAGGAGTGCCCCCAAACCAAGAACTGAGATTTACTTGCTTAGCTTCTAATTGAAATAAGATTTTTATTCTTAGTACTGACTGAACACTGTAAACTAAGCAAAACAAAATAGATTAATAAAGCGATTGCTATTTGCTGAGCAAACCAATTGCTTCTTAGGTAACAGCTGGATGAAAGTACAATGGGCCTATTAATGTCCAAAGTGCTCTATCTGAATATTTTAAGTCGAACGTGATATCGAAAAATTCGAGTTTAACTTTCTGTTGGATGTATCGGTGTGTGAACAATGTGCCAATAGATTTCAACAGTCAGAACATCTTGCCTTCACCTTTGTCGTGGAATAGCCGCTAGTGATAAAGATAAAAATTGTATATTTATTCTTGTACACAATGCAAAGTTGTTGTTGATGGAAATTTAATTAAATTTAATGAGTTCGACCTTAGTAGCAAATGATTCAAATTCAGGTTTGGCTTCGCTAAAAATATCGGTTAAGAGCGGAGCACGGATTCGAGTTTAGTTCCAGCCAATTGGAATTGAAGCTGTTTTGTTTGCCAAGACTGTTAAACTTTCCCTCAAATCGACATCATAAGGGAACAACCCTATGATACTACAAACTTGTTACTACGGTCGAATTTCTGTTCCAGTTCTTTTCGACTGTGTCTTTTACTTCAACATTTTAACTTCTCAGATAATTTCTTTTAGCTGAAATCTGGTAAGCCTTGCATAAGAAACTTAATGACGATTGGTTTGTTTATATCAGAAATCGAACCCATAATTTTCATTTCATTGACCGTGTTTTCATTTCATTGACCACAACCAATTGTCTTGTCTTGTCACTTAAAACAAACTAATATTTTCGGCACAAGTTTTAGTTTTCCGTTAACCGTTCAAACCCATCAAAAAATGTCTCTCCAATTCCAATATCTTTTCCTGTATATTTTACCTACACACAAATATTGGAGTCAACTACCTGACCGAATGTTCAATAATTAAAAATAAAAACAATTTACGCATTTTTTTACGGTTGAACTAATATCTTTTAAAATGGTGTCATAGAATTTCAAACAAAGTCGATTTTTATTTTTTTAAATCGCTATTAGCTTCCTTGTTCCCTATAGTATACAATATACATATAATAGAAATTATTCCTCCTCAGCACACGTTTAAATGATATGTAATAATTAATTGTCTTTATACGATTAAGATGTTTGAAAAATATGATTTATGGCACGCAATAAGCGAAAAGTTTACTATATATGTTACGATGCGATGATGTATCTTGTGCGAACACTATAGTGGTCAAAAATCCAATTAAAACTGCGAAAAGATCAGGTCAATGCAAATCAGGCAATTCAAAATTAACACTGTTCAATTTTGTTAATTCTAGAAAAAAAACGCTATAGAACGCTGAAGAAATTTGTCAAAGATTAAAAAATCGTTTTTGACCACTACTGTATAACAGATAAAAACAATATTATTACTATGCGAGAAGCTTTTAAATTAATAACACAAAGAAGGAACACAAGGTGCGATCTTCGTGTACAGAAAATATGATAGATGGGTTCATGAACTTCAAAGTAAAAACTATTTTCGTTGTTTTTTTTTCACGTTCGTTTTTTCAAAATAAAAAACCATACATCTGCTGGCGTTACTTACTGTTGCTACTGTCTGTCTATCCGTATAGGTACAACATATATCGAAGGCATAGTACATATTATATGATACTCACTTGTAATCTGTGGAATTTATTTTACCGTGACCACATTCTAATAACTGCAATATATCATATAGATACAATTTATATGCTTACACGTACAGAGAATATATGTTTTTAAACTTGGTGCATATATGAGTGTAATCTATATATTATAAGCATATTATTCAGTATGGTACCTGCACATTGCAGTGGCATAAAAGCTAGGGATAACTACTTAAGAAATTCCGTTGGACATACAGAAGAAATTCCGGAGAAAATCCGTGGAAATTCCGGAAAAGTCAGAGAAACTCTGGGAAGTACCGCGAAAGTCCGAGAAATTCGGGGCAAGTCCGAGAAATTCGGGGCAAGTCCGAGAAGTTCCGGCAAGGTCCGAGAAATTCCGGAAAAGTCCGAGAAATTCCGAAAATTCTGAGAAATTCCGGGAAAGTCCAAGAAATTCCGGAGAAATTCCGGGAGATTTCGAGAAATTTTAGAAACTCCATGAAACTGCGGGACTTTATATTTTTTTTGAGTGATTACCTCCTCGCATAAAAGTGTTTTCGGTATTAAATAGAAAATACATTTATCCATTTCAAATATTTCAAGCTTTCATGAGGATAGCTTTTCATTCAGCTTGACGATTGGGGATGGTTGTTACATGTATGAAAAGTATCGATACTTTTGAATGCCATAACTATCTATGTATAAATAAAAAGTACATCAACATTGTTAAATATTGATATAAATATATCTATATCGTTACATATCGATATACATATCGTTTTACATATATAAGTATTGACAAGCATAGAAATATCGATATATATGGATAGGTATCGATAAGTATTAATACATATGTATCGAAATTTCTTGTCGATATGTATCGATATATGGTTTCGATAAAATATCAACAAAAAATTAGTCCACCCCTATTATGATTGAATATTTTCAGCTTATAGTTGTTACATCTAAGCGTACATTTCTATATGTTACAGTTGAAAATGTTGATGAGATAACCGTATTTTGGTCCATTTGTATATTACACAATTTTACAGAATACTATGCATGAGTTTTTGTAAAACAGACCTTTGATATAAAAGCAATATTAATAATTAATCAAATATACGAGTACTA
>JANTEX010037331.1:0-10399 GCA_024741295.1 Macrocera vittata
TTACCCAAAGAAGTTTCAGTGTATAGTTTTGTGCAAGTCTTTGAAGTTTCAATTTGCATTCATACACTAGCTTAAAACGCTGGTAGACCGTAACGCAACTTGACTGTCCGAACATATGGAAATAATTGTGCCAAGTGTTTCCGTTTCATTAATTAGGTCAGCGCAAGCACTAATGGCGTATTTCTGTCTGAAAAACAGTGGCGTACGATCCCAGTGAAAAGGCATGTTTAGAGATCGAGTTTTCTCTATAAACACCTGCTACAGCACTTGAGTCGCTTAATGAAGATGTTCCTGTTTGGCAGGGTATCATTTCTCATTTCAAAATTGCTTCGACCAGTAAAGGTGTTGTGCTAATCAACTATAGTATTCGTCCACATTCTCGAAACACGTCACCGACTATAGCTGATGTTCGTTATCAGCCGTAAATAATAATGAAAACCCGAATCGTACAAATATTACTGAGGGTATTTTCTTGAAGAATTCTTGGGACATCGGCGATGAATTGTTTTTTGTCGAGGAATTCTTTGGGACAAATTTTTTTTTTCAAGTTATTACCCCCTCAAATATTCTTTATTCATTATTTCAACTTAGGCTTAAGTTATCAAAGCCATGGTTCGAAAGGCAACAAGCATACACCTACGCATACACCTATTGTTTCACTAGTGTTTCATCGTATACATCCATTTTGGGCCAACAAAACTTTGCACGCAGTCTATGTTTTGTCATCGTCATACCAGGGTGACCTTCATGAACCAAATCGAGTGTTTGATTTCACGAAAACTCTGGCATTACATATACGTGTGCCTCTCAGCAGAATTTTTATGAAAAATGCGATTAGGCCGCAAAAACTTTGGACAAAAGAAGACTGGTCAATTTCCTTTACTGAGTGCCAGTTCACTGCTAGAATAGCCTCACCGCGCATCGGTTTTGTTCTATACAACCTAATGCATATAGTGTTCTTAAATGATTTTACCGTATGTAAGAAAACAGTAAGCTTTTCTGCCACTAAAGATTGTAGCCTAGGTTACATTTGTTTTTTTACTAGAAAACAACGAAAGCTTTTTGTTTTGCTTTTTTTTCCGGATTTTTTCCCAAACATTATGTATAGCGGTGTTATTCTCGAAGAGTGCGAGCTGAAAAAAATGTGTCAAATACTGTCGAATGCCATTTCATCGTCTAAGGTAGTCCATGGGAAAGATTTGATTTGATATATTTAGTGACCCGTAGTAGTTGACGACTTTTTGACTGGCTTTATCAAAATTTGTTTCAACTTTGAGTATTTTTTTAAATTTTACTAAAAGCACTGAGCATTAATTATCGATCGATAGCTTCCGCTTTTACCCAGGCTTCGAAAAAACCAATACTAACAGTAATTAGGTTCGATATTTCGAGTCTATGCAGGAACATATCTGCCAGAGTAGATATCCTGTGCAATCTAAATTTTGGGATATGTTCAATATTCACTGAATATATTGTAACACTATATACTTCTGCTCTTTAAAACACTGTTATCCGAAACGCGATCAGTTACGAAAACCAAGTGTAAAAGATCATTTTGGTTCTGCTATAACCTTTGGTGGTCCGTAAGTCTATAATTCTATTGTGCTAGTAGTACAGGCCAAAATAGTTGGCTGATTGAGAGCCAACACAACAACCGTAATATTGATTACTCATAACTTGTTAATATGAGATTAGATTTCGGATGACAAAGTATTGATGCGATTCTCTCCGATAGAGGAAAAAAAATTTATGAATCAAGGGCGAGTTATACATGGTGTAGGCTAGCCGATGTGCCGTCACTCTAAAGTCAGTTATTCTAACATATTAATATGTACAATATACATATACTTTCATGTAAAGTTTGTGCTACTTCGAATAATTATCGATAATGATCTGTGCTCTTAAAAGAAGACTTCGCTTTTCGGTTCTGAAAATATAGGCAACATTACCGCTTATTGATGAATTCAACAATTTAATCAATCAAAGTTGTAAAGATCAGATATTTTGGTAAACGTTTTAACTATTTTTTGGAAAATCTGTGCTGGACATTTCTAAGATATCTTGCGATGGACTTGAATTTCCATTTGATATTTTCGATGTTCAAATTATCGGTATTCTGTTTTCTTCGTGTCATCAGATAGCTGATGATCTACAGCCGTACATTACTGGAAAGCTAAATGCTGACTTAAAAGGGGTTCGTAACTTGTCTCAGTGTAATATGGACATATCATGTTTTGAATCGATTATGGCGTCCAAGGCTTACAAAGGTATAATGATTTCTCGAAAATCGCTAGTTTTCCGATACTTACAGTCTCTGCTTCTGATTGAATGCGACGGTAATGCACATCACAAAGAATGGGGCAGTAGTGACATTAATGAGAGGCATAGAGTTCTTTTTTAAATATTTATTTTCTACGAAAATGAAAATTCTTAACAGAGACCCGAGCACACTTTTTTAACACAGGAACTCAGAGAGGTCTTGGATCTAATACTAGCATCTTCAAGTCTTATAATGCTATCATACAGTCATATGAGGTTGCTTGTCCGATACAGAGGCATCAAGATTGCTCTAAGGCAAGCAGGCGCTCAGCTTGTGCGCCTTAGACGTAAGGATAGTAGGGCGTGGAATGCTGGAATGAAGCGCAATGACACTATACTCGCTGTGAAGAGGTCAAAGAGGCAAATGATGTGTTCAACTTTTTGCTAAGAATATAATGAGACAGGATAGTCACTTATTAACAGATATGCCAAACAAACGGTCCAAGAGTTAGTGAAAGAACACTTTCCTGGCGCTATCCGCAGATGAATAGAACAATTTCCGATGTTCAGTTTCCAATTGTGGTCAATTCGTGCTGGCCTAAATTACCAGTCAATCGTTCTCGCTGTTTACGTCTGTAGGACCTGACAAAGTCTTACCAGCATTTCTTAAACAAGGTGCGGTTGAGGTCCAGGACCTACTCCTTATGTTGCTTAAATGTTTGCTTTTGCTAGGATGCATTAGCAATACATAACGGTTAACAGTTGGGACATGTATTCCCAAGTCGGCTCACGCTAATCATGTGACTGCGCTTTTGACCAATCTGTCTCATATCTTTCGTACTCACCAACATGCACAACGGAGTCATCACTGCTTATTTATATAGCTAAGAAAGTGCTTTATGCCGAAAAAGTGGATTATATAGGTATACATTCAAGGCGCGTTTGAAAATACGAAAATCGACTCAATTACCCAGCCAGCACGAGAACAAACTTGTGTTTTAAGAGAGCACAGTTTTGATAATTTTTCCGCAGTTCATATGTCAGCACAGGAATACTGTAACAGTCACGAGTCGCTTTTCGAGAATCAAGATGAATGTCCATGTCCTTATCTCTTCTACTCGGAAAACACACGACTGTCTTTCAGGCGGACATCTTGGCATAAAAGCATGCTGTGACTCATTTGAAGTCATGCATTCACTGATCAACCAGATCTACATCTGCTCGAACTGGCGTTTGAAGTCTGTGAGCTCTGCGCTGATAAAAGACTGTGTAGAAGCATTGCAGGAGCTGGGTAGCCGTGTGCCGCACGGGATGTTGAGCAATAAATTGAAGTTACAGTTTCTGTTGAGCAAAAAAAAAATTGTGGGCTAAAGTTGTGCCATGACTTACTTTTGTTGAGCAAAAATGAAAAGAAAAGGTTGTAGCCTAAAATTTTGTTGCCCCCAAACCCTGAACGGTCAAGGAACAGGGTAAACCCTAGTGTATCTGCTTGTGATGTAGTTTTTGTGACTACACTAAAACGCAGACCGCAGAGATAAATTAAATTGTCGTTTCAACTTGTGAGTTCATTACATTTGTGGTCTTGAAAGCCAATGTCTCGTCCTACAGTAATCGCTTTATTACATTTTCAATAGCACAAAGTTAGAAGTTGTCTTCGATTTAAAGATTATTATTCAAACGAATACTGAGTTACTTTGTATGATAAGTCGAATTTAGATTGATCGTTTGGAATGCAATATTCGTTGTTTTCAAGCTGTCGACAGAACAATATTCTGACTTTTTCTTGGTGTGAGGTAATGACTATTGGTACTCACTGTAAGTTGATATAAGATTTGTTTCTACTAAAGGAAGCCTTTAAAAGGTATTGTAATTATTATTTCTACGAACTTATAGGCTTATAAGATTTTCTTGATGTGGATATGCACTCATGCAGGCCCAAGTAACCAAACCAGTCATATTGCACACTGAGTTCTCATTCGCAGACTACTTTTTAATGTTTGAGGCAACATGTCCCTAAGCTAAGCCCAGAAGCTCGATTCGGCCATAGTTGATTTTTACCATATGATCTAAGCTAACTAGAGAAAATAACAATTTAACTATGGGTAATATTTTACAATCGAGTGAATATATTCGGAAATGCAAGCAATATAAAAAAAAAATAAAAAAAGAAGTTATTGAAAGCTTACAAAATGCCATAACATCCATGCCTTTTGAGCTTTCGATTCAATTTTTTTGAAGACAGTAATTATAACTATGTGCAAAGAGTGAACGGCTAGAAGGTCGCAAAAATTTGTTTTTTATTAAAATTTTACAGATGTTAATCAACTCAGCTTTGATATTGGCATTTACACTGAAGTAATAAGATTCTATATCACTAAATCTGAATATCAAATAGACATATAGGTTGTGTAATGTAAAATGTTTATTTCTATATCTTTTTTTTTGCTCTATGGGATTATGTATCTTTATTTGCATCTCTAGATCAATCTGTCTTGAAATTAACTATGCACACCAAACACTTTTCGTTCTTGATGCATGCTGATAACTTCTCAAACCATAACAAAATTAGTAACGAAAACGGCCATACAGTTTTATATAAAGAAATACAATTTCCACAGATAATTTAGAGTAAAATTGAATGGGGAATAATTGAAATTGATATATCTTAGAGATTATACGAAACATTAAATAAAATTACCTGGGTGTAGAATCGGTTCAACATAAATTATAAAACGCTAATAATTTTATGTCAACGATACACAATAAGTACTTGCACATATACTACATATATATGTTTTAAAGTAGGTATTAAAGTATATATCACAAAATCACTCTCGTAAACCAAAATACATACATACATGTATATATATATATAATATATCACATATGGTAATATATCTTCATTAGTCTTACAATTACCAATAATAAAGCTCTTTTTACAGCAAACAAATTGTATTGTAGGTACATGAGTTAACAAATTAAAAAACAAAGTATATACACCAAACAAGCAATATATTTACCTATAGGTATGCATGCATACCTATATAGATCTCCTCTTAATAATTCTGAAACTACCATCAACAACAGCAGCCGTTACAGCCGCGCAGATAAGAATCGCCTTTTTCCGCTGCCTTTTATAAACATGCAATTTTGTATATATAGTATTATAAAGTACATACATATGAGTACACATGCATTGAAATGCCGCTGAAGCTACTAAGAAGAAAATAAAAAAAAACGTTTTTCAGTGACTCAAAGAAAATATATGCATATACAACAGACATTATAAGTACAATGCGCACATATATGCCATAAAATCACATTTAATAAAAGAATTCATGCACAATGCACCATTTCAATGCACTTTGATGCTATATGGTGATGGTGCTCAATGGTATTTATCTCTTATAAAAATATATATTTTAAATTTACATATATTGTGGGCAAAAGTTTGAAGCGTAAATTAACATGTTAAAAAAATAAAATATATTTCTTATTATATACCTCTATAAGTCTACATAGTTAATGTTTATATAGCGAGATAAATATAGAGGGTACGACGGTACTTAACATTTGAGTTTAAAATTTTAAATGAGTCAACGTACGAAGGGGTGTCAATTTAAACATTATTATCTAAGAACCCAGTATAGACTGCGCAGAGATAATATAGGATATCCGGAAATGATAAAATAACCATTAATTAAATAATATACATAAAATCTTATTCTATTTTGGTTTTGGGTTTTTTAAACAGTTTGTTTTACAGAAATCTGAAGGATTCAAGAATGGTAGATTTTTATCTTGAATTTACATATACATATGTTATAGTATGGATGCTGATGGTCTTATATAGAGACGGTTAGTCGATTGTTTTTCGTATTTTCTGTTTTAAAGAAGATAAGTTAAAATAACATCACCAAAAATTTTACTGTAAAGTCAGTTTTATTTATTGATTATGATCTGTTTATGATTTTTTTTAAATAAATTAATTGATTGATATGTATTTAATAAATTACATTCAATTTGGTTTTCTTATTTTTTATTTCTTATACTGACTTGGCTGTTAGGACGGGTCGGCCCTGCTGAGTGGTCGCGACAAAATCTTGCAAAAGGAACTGATTGCTGACCTCAACAGTGATGTGAAAAGAGTCATTGATGTATGCCGGATAGAGGATTTGAATAAATTAAAATTAAAGGTATTGAAGAGAAGAAAAACGTTTAGACAAAATTAATGTAAAACCAGAAGAAATAAATGAATTTAAACAAAAGATAATAGATATGTTTACAGGTCTGAGTAAATTGGCAGAAAAGTGTAATATTTCATTGAGAACAATTTCAACTCCAAATCCAATTGCTAAACTACCTAGAAGAGTTCCATTAAAGCTATTAAATCCATTGAAATTAAAACTAATTAGATTAGAAAATGTTGGTATTATATGTAAAGTAGAAAATCTAATGAATATGAGTAAATAATTTAGTAATTGTTTAAAAAACAAATTGTAATATAAGAATAAGTTTGGACCCAAAATATTTTACTTGCAATATATGCATTGGTTTTGACTACGTAAAGTTTAAATAGTTTGCACAATTTCGCGACAATATCGGAAAAAACTAATGTTTGAATCGTGATAATCGGCATCATCATCGTTATTCTATCTCGGTTCACTTGCAATCGAGTTATTTGCCGACGAATCATTTGCTACCGATTCAACGAGTTATTTAACACTTCAGCACCGACCTGATTATCGATCGTACAATTTTATGAAATAAAAAATGCCAAGCATAGACATTTGTTGTTATTTTTCGTGCCGATCCTGACATCCTTAGAGTGAAGCAATGTCCGAACGGCTTTAGTTGTGGTCTCCACTTTCCATACGACCATTCTGCTCCCGTTGTCTTTACGAATGGTTTTAACTAATTTCAGTTTTAACAGAATTAAAGAATTTTTCGATAATCACAGACACATCGGATTTTCCTGTTATAAAAGTATTAGTTTTCGTCCCTTAGTAAAATCATCTTTCAGTAATACAGAAAAACGCGCACCATCATTTGGCGATTCCTTCATGGGACCGCATACATCCGTTTGCAGAATCTCACCAGGTTCTTCGGCATCATGATAAATATTATAAAATAGCACTCTGTAATGTTTTTCCATTACAAAAGAATTTATTATAATTTTCGTACCTAATTTGTAAATTCTTTGTTACCCATTTTATATGCTCAATATTTTGGTGGCCCATACGCTAATGCCAATCGGCTGAGTTTTAACAGGAATTACTTTGAACAAAAATTTTATCGATTTGGATTGACAAGCTCATACTACAAGCCTTTGTCTGGACCTGAGTCCACAGAAAACAGTTTTGTTTGAGACACAAACAAAATCGGTTGATCCAAAAATCAAAAACTATCGGAAAACCATTCCATTCGAGACGTTTTGTGGTCACCCGCACCTGAATTAAATACCTCTATAACGTGTACGAGAGCTTTACCATTTTTGTCGTTTTGATCTGTTGTGGCGCATTTATTTTTCTTGTCCGAGCAATTACTTTTCCAAAAACTATATTTGTTGCTAGAAAACATTTTCCTGGTTTTGTTCCGGACTTGAAAATATTTATTTGCCACAAAAGATTCGCTTTTATTGAATTGCCGAGTAAAAACTCTTTACTCCTTAATCATCAACCAGGCGATGAGATTTTGTTTTGTTTTGCGGCTTTCACCGAAAATAGAATTCACCGAAAAATCATTTCACTGAAAACACAATTCACCGAAAACGACAATTCACCGCAAACGCAATTCACCAAAAACGAAAATTCACCGAAAACTTTATTGCCCGAAAAATCAATTCACTGAAATGACAATTCACCGAAAACACGTTTCATCGAAAACGACAAAACAAGTCCGGTCTTTTTCCGATTGATGTCCGGTCATTTCCTGTTGGTATTCTGTTTACGTTTGTTTGATATAAGTTCTTCTCTGGCTATTCTGGTTGTTTTAGATTTTGGAAGAAATGGTAATTCAATTACAGTTTTGTAAATTACAAAATGGGTTTTCACCAGTCTCAGTGTGTTTAAGTTGTTCTTCAGATACAATTTCGAAGTTTAATATATTTGGGAAAGATATGTCTGAAATACGTGACAATGTGTCCGCAACTATCATATATACATGCTTGCTATATGACTTAATTATATTGAGAAATAAAGCCGAGGTCAGTTAACTGACGAGGAAATGTCCTTGTATCCTAGTAAAGTTGCAAACGGTTTTGAAGGTGGTAACAACATTTTCAATTTTGCACAACATTGCTATTGACGCATACTAAGTGCCGCAACCAGAAGATTTAGACATTGAAGTTGAAGAAGATGAAATTAGTGACGATAACGATCAAAATCAACCAGACATCTTGCTTTTGGTTTCGGATCCCTAGCCTGTGAAGTCAGCGTTATCAATTATCTGGTCGGCTCCAACATTTTGCCAAGATTTTGTGGCAAAGATTTCGGATAATATTTCAGCATATTACGAATTGCATCCAATGTTCGCGTTCATTCAAAGTGACACTTAAATGGTTTGCTCGGGCCTTGTATTGTCGGAATAAACTGAAACTAATCAATTCGATCAGAAAAACCATTCTCTTTTTTCGCCTTTGTCGCACCAATTTTATTTGTTGTCGTCCCAACCTTTTTATAACCCCGACTCTCATTTTGCCGCCGTCTCAATTCGACATCAGTGCTCTTTGCATTTGCTAGTCGTTTCGCATTGCCAAAAAATACACCATACTTGTATGACACAAATTTCAATAGAATACATAACTTACCTGAAGAAAATTCTAAAGAATACGAAAGCAAACTAGTGGGTATACAAAATTATTCCATTATCTAGCACTTAAAAGCAAGTGCTAGTTAGCACTCGGTATGTACTTTAATCCCAGAGTAAGCCTATCACATTATTGTGACTAAATGGCCAAGTACCGACCGAATGTTAGCCCGAGCCCTAATTCTTCAAACTAGTGTTAGGCCAACGGCACCTACTGCATATTCAGAGGCATCTATCGTTATAGACAATTTCGCTAAAGGTGGAGGTCAACTTTCGACGAAGACTTAAATCTCAATGTAATAATTGTTTATACATTCGAGTTCCGTGACCAGTAACAGTTTAAAAGATTTTTTTTGTTTTGAAATAGGTTTTAGAATAGATATCACATGATAACAAGGTACGATCGACTCGTACTTTTATCAAAGACAAATAAGCGACTGTTGAATTGGCACTTTAGATTTCGGATGAAGCTTGTTCAAACGAACAAGGACACGTTGTTGCTATCTCACCGCATTTTCCACGATAACAACATAAAGTTAATTATTTTCTTTACAGATTTAGATCGACTGCGGTAAGATTGCAAGCCAGCAATTTTGGAAAAATCTAATTTTGAAAATATTAATTTAAATAATTTAGTCGTGTCTCATCGCTATCTGTAAATCGTTCCAGAACTTTTTTTTTATTTAAAAGATACTTCAGAACCAAATCGCTCTACTGTTACAAAATTGAACACAGTATTGACGTAAAAATTAAGTTATACTAAATTTTGTCAGATGTTACGTGATTAGTTTCGAAATGCGTCTTCATTTCCACAATCCATAGTGCCGGCGTTGCACGATAAAAAATCATAGGTCTAACACTGATTGACCTTATTTGTAAACTGGTCGATGGTGCTAAAGTACTTTAAGAACAAAATTAGCTAAGTCACCTTACTGTGAATCATTATATATTTCACTCATTTTAATAAATGACTGTTTTTCTATTTTTGTAAATTAATAATAATATATGCAAAAGTAATGTAATTGTTAAAGTATATAGAATGAAGTAATTGAAATTGAATATGTACAACAAATAGTCAATTCAAATTTATCTTAAATGACGTGAAAGAACGAAGAATGCGCAAAGTTAAATTATATATTAATAACAGATGAAACTAAAAAATATTCATTTGCGATCTATGTAGTTATATTTAAGATTTAATGCTAGTTAATATTTGTTTAGAAACAAGCAACAACAACAACAACAACAACAACAACAACAACAACAACAACAACAACAACAACAACAAAACAAATACATTAAAATCTAAAAAGTTTGCTCTGACTTTTCGAAT
>JANTEX010037442.1:0-10397 GCA_024741295.1 Macrocera vittata
TAAAGGCGGTCAGTGGTAAATACAACTTTTGACAAAGGTAGTATTAGCCACCAAAACAATTCTTATTAAATATTATTAGAAGCCTATAAAATAAAAATGAAAACGATCGTCATTTATTAAATTAAAAACTTAGGATAGTTTTTTTTTTTTAAATTGTAATGTTTCTGAAAACAAAACTAAACAATATTGACAATTTGGTCCTCCTTACTAACAGATAAAAACTCGAAATTTTCCTAAAATATGGCAAGTATTTGTGGATTAATCCCATTTAAATGTAACAAATATAATTAAAAAAGGGTTTTACCTTTCTTTCAATATTAGACACAAACCAGAAATAAATCACAATTATTATTCTTATTGATGTCGTTCCCTAGATCGCGATCAATTATATTTATATGTTACATGCTTGGTCTATATACATGAAATTGGCAAGCATTATTATTAAATTAAGATGTTCAACATTTTGAAAGATAATTTTATTGGAATTGATTTTAATGAAAACCTACAAGTGATTTTTTTTTAATCTAATTTTGTGTGTTATATATATGGATAGATGTTGGGTAGAACTAGTGTTCAATATTTCAACGTATATTTTAATAAGAGTGGACAATCTATAGAACTGGAAAAAATGTGAATTTCATTAGCAACATTTTAACTTAGTAACGGATAAAGTGACGATACATTAGTAATGAAATTTTAGTTTTCATGAAATGTAAAAAAATTTGAAGATACAATTGATATTTGATTTGATTTCAATTCAGATCAGAATTATTTTTTTTTGGATTGATGATTCATAGCTAATTATTGCTTGATGGGTATTGGAAATTTTCATATAAAAATCTCTACCAGCTAAATCTATCTACAGGTTTACTACTTCTAGCTGCCATCTATTTTGGTACGCAATCGAATTAAATTTATAAAAAAAAAATTAAAAGGAACACAGCCATCAAACTATAACAATCAGCAATTTAATTATCCAATAAATTTACCGAAATTTTACCGCACATACCTACCTATATATAATTCGCGAATATACAGACAAAAATAATATAATTTAGTTTTAGAAGCGTATAGGTACAAATAATGTACGTATATAATTTTGCGAAAAAAAAAAGTTTTGCATTAACTTTTAGTATAAATAAAACGACGCAAAAAAATCGTTTATGTATAACCTACTCCAAACTATAAATTTATATAAAATCGTGCTGAATAGTAATAATTTGATTGTTTTTTGAATAAAATATGTATACCAAGAAACATCGACAAGCATATTATAATGTTCAGCTATAATATTATATATGTTTACAAATTTTTGGTAAACATTTTTATATACTTTTCAGTTTTGATGCCTACAAGTCTGAGACATATATTTAACAATTTTTTTTATATTATATAGGTAAGTTGCGACATATTTTTACTATGAGCAAGAGCCATCGTCGTCGTATGAGGAAATTTAATGATTAGGTACGCGTGTAAAATAATGTCATTAAGTAGTGTTTTGTTCAGGTTTTCGTTAATTTAGTCCGACATATTAAAACCAGACTAGTTCTTTTTTAATAAAAGCCACAATAAAAGACCTCTGAAAGTACAAAGATTTGATATTTTACAAGCGTAATTTAGTAATTTTAGTAAGGAATTGTGGTTTTTAGCTTAATTATGTTTTTTAGATTATTAAGGTAAAAATAACAAAGTTCAAATATTCACCACATCAAGTGGTGACGGTACTTCAGTTATAAGAGCACGGGAGAGACAATTCTATGGTCGTGGGTTCGTGTCTCACTCGTCGTCCATATTTTTCAGAGAATTTTCATTTGGGACTTACTTCAATCTTTAATAACAAAATAAATATTTTATGTTATTTTTATTTTATTATATTTACATTAATTCGTCATAACATTTGAACTCATTCATATCATAGAAGTTCTAAAACATGCGTATATATATATCTTAAATATTTTATTTTTTTATGATTTTACACTATCTTATTAATCGTATTTTAATTTTATTTCACTTTGTTTTCTGGTATTAGTTTTATTTAGATGGTTTGATAGTTTAATTACCTTATGTTTTGTCTGATTTTATTTATTTTCATTATTTCTATTTTGTTTAAATAAATTGTATTTGTTATCTGTATTTTGTTGTATGGTCAGTATGTTATATAAATGTTCACACTAAAAAACTTAGTATTTGGTTTCCATCCAGCAGTGAAAAATGCTTTAATATACATGGCACTACAAAAGTAAAAAATAAAAACAAAGTGATTTTCTGACCAAATATTTAAATTATGTGTTAAGAAAAACTATATTATTATTGTCAGATGTGATAAAGGCGTAATGTGTGGGTTTAAGTATAAATCCGAATATGAGAACAAAATTAATTTAACCAAACTGAGATTTATGGTATTGTTAATTTGTAAACACATATAAGCAAAATAAAAATAATATAAATGTACCTGTAAGGTGCTTGGCCATTGGCAGCTATCCCTTTGATGTTTAATTTCAATATCAGGCAAATTCTCCCCGTTATTATTGATATGCTTTTGTTGTGTTTGAATGTGTGTTGTTGTGCTCTCGTCCAGAGGACATATCGCATAAGTCCCATCTATAACATCATAAGAATGTCTTATTTTCGTTGATCGAACTGTCAGTGAATAAAGTGAACCTTATTATTACTCTTACCGGCATCATTCTTTTCGTATTGCGCTATTTCAATCGAGATACTTGTTCCACGTGGACAGCTCAACGATATTTTCTCTGCATCGCAAACATTCTTCTGGTATGTTCTCAATGTTCCAGATAATAGAGCTGTGGAATAAAAAAGATTGTTCTAAATTAAGGTAAACAAACTAGTGTATGTATACTATCTATATATTAAAGTGTTAAAATTAGAATTTTTACCAAACCGTTCGATAGTTATAGTTTTGTTTGCAATACTATTCTAGCAATACAATATTACTGCCATATGTATAAGATCTCTAATATGTATCTTATTTATAATATAAAAGTATTAGTTTTTCCTATTTTTTCAAAAACAACTAACATACTCCTAAATTGTCTTTTAATATGCGTTGCGAAAGTGCTACCACGATTCCATAACAAACAAATATTGTGCCCTCGCGAGTTAATTAGTTAACCTACAAATAATAATGAAGATCGTGTTCAAAACTCGTCATGCGAGTCAAGTAACGAATAACGATGATTGAAGCAAGATTTACTGGTGTGATTCAATCAAAGCGTGTCACCAAAAAATCCTGGAGGTGGAACCAATCTAACGGCGAAAAATACGCCTAAAAGGGGAAGTGATTCTGTCACAACTCCTACTTACAAAATCCAAATACTTATATAAGGCATTTTTTTATATGGTAGAAAATAATTTCTGGGTGAATAGATAAAGGAATTTATAGGGATTCTTTTTGTCGAAGAAATATGTGGGCTACATTTTTCCAAGTTTTACGTACACATTTAATAATACTCGTGGGTGAGCTCGTTAATTCTTTATCTTTCGTATTAATTCGGTATTTACAACGACGTCACAGTACGCAAATATACCAAATACATTACAGAAATAGAATGTCATGTTCTGAAGAAGTGAAAATGGAGATTTTTTGTATTTTGTTGTATGAAGGAATTACTCTTTTGCATTTAAATTAATAAAAGTGTGATTGTAATGTATATTATAATTTAAATTGATAAAATATTACAAATAAATAACAACGAACTGGTGTTTGTAATAAGAATACAAGAATTGCTGAAAAATGAAAGAAATTGTTTGTCAATATAGTTGTTTTCGGAAAAAAAAGTGAAAACTACATCAACAATCAGACATTTGTTTATAAATTAACGCCTGTCGATGCGAAGAAAATGTCTTGGAAGTTTTTCAAATTCCATTTATTAGTTTATCAATAATAATATAAAGGCAAAATTTTTTAAAATATCTGTGTGTGTGCTGTGTAATAAAGAATTGTTATTGGTTGGATAATTTAATATAACCGAGAATGTACACAATATGAACATAGATGGCAGTAGTTTGAATAGCGAAATTAATAGAAGTTATGTGTAGATTCAGAAGCAGCATGCATACAGTATATTCTAAAAAATGTTGGATGTCCAAAAGAATGAGAACATAATGCTTTTAGTGTGTATACTGATTCTGTATCGATAATGTTTATCACAGAATGTGAAACTACACTTGATTTTTATAGTATTTTAAACGAACAAAAAAATAACTGGTTTGGTTTATTGGGAAATATGTGCCAATGCATTTTGCGATATGTGCACGGATATGGTGCTCAGCACAAATTGTTATGCACAAATTTGTGCACGACAAATTTTATTTTATGTTTTTTTTTTTTCAAAATTGTTTGACGGCATATATATATTGTCTGGCACGAGGTCTGGCATAAGCATTTAGCATTCGTTTTTTTTTCATTCAAATTTACATGGAGAAAAAGAATTATTTCTGTGAAAAAAGGTAGTGATAAAATAAAAACAACAAATTTCAATTACTCTAAATTTGTTGGATAAGTTTGCATCTAGTGAGATATTTTTACCGTGAATATATTTTCGTCTTTCCCTATTTTTAAAACGGTACATAAATAAAGGATACTGAACAATCTATTGTAAATATCTATATACATACACAGGAAGGATATCTATATCAAGGGCATTTCCTTTAGAGAATCAAGAAGGGGGTGCGTGGATAAAATAATATTATTACAGATAACCTTTAAATTATACATTGAGAATTGTTTTATAAAAGCAATAACACCTATATGTGGTATATATAAATCAAAATACCAACAATATAACATATGTATTTAAAATATTGCAAACTGGGGCTGGGTCTTGGATGGATGCGTGTATTACTATATATAGTGTATATTACACAACCATTACACACTCGTATACATGCTCAAAGATTATGATGTCGTAACAGCTGAGCTATGACGTAATTGCTGCAGGATCCAATCACGTGGTTTCTGTAAGTATGCTATAAAATCAAACGCGAGCTTGAAAACCACCCGCATCTCAATTGTAACATATATAGAGCGACATATAAAAACGCGAAACACATATATGTACATGCGTAAATTTAGTACAGTCTATATAAGTATCGATTTTCTAAACACTACCTGAAACTCAATTAGGAGTTTTGTTTACAAGACAAATTTCTAAAGGTATTTCTATTTTTTACAACTTGGTGCACCCTAATAATGATTATTTGATAAATTCAATTTTAAGAACTTTCTTGATTGTTAACTTTTTGAATTGAATGTTACAAGTTAAAATTAATGACATATTTCGACCTTAATAGGATCCCTATTTAGACCTTCCCGTGTATCTTCGTTCTAAATAGATTCTCACCCGCACCAGTCTGTTTCATACCAATTGTAAAAGATCTTTTAATTTTGATTTTTGACAAAATTTTGCTTTGCTATAGACGAAAATGCAACAAAGAGATTGCCGCCCTGCCCTGGTGGCGAATATTTAACTATAGTAATATATGTCAAATGGCGTGCAAATCTTTGTAAAAAGATTTTGAATGGTAGCCAAAGCAGAGTAATATATGTCAAAACGGTGCTGATAAATGGCCGAAATGTTTGCCTATATGATCATGGTGATTAGGGTTCACAAAAAACCGGTTAGACGGTTTAAAAAAACGGTTAATCGGTTTAACCGGTTATTTAATATAATTTGATTAAAAATATCTAAAATATGAGAATTTTAAATCAATATTTTTACTTCCATACTAGACGTTAATATGGTTTCACTCGTTTTTGAAAAAAAAAAAATCGTTCAAATGGCGTTAAAATGTTTTTTTTTTGAGTTTTTAAAAGTTTTTGAGCAATATGTTGAAGAAAAACGACTTTTGTTTTACGGTTACTTCCCTAATCATTGGATTCTACTCAAGTTTACACAAAAATTCCGCAGATATAAAAAACTTATTTGCTCAACAAAATTTCAGCAGGATCGGATAAAACAAAGGTGGGCTCCAGAACACTGATAAGATATTATCAACATTTGCCAAAAGAACAGTTTTTCGAATTTTCAATAAAATCTTTTTAAGAAGTGATTTTTTGGATATAAAAGGTATGCAGTACTCACAACGCATTTGGAAAATTTGCTCCATTTACACCAACCATGTAAACTCAATATTTCTAGGAGATCCAACACCAAAGTCTGGTTTTGGCAAAAATTTGAACTGAAGGAAAACGCTTAAATAATCGAAAAAGGCCATTTTGGATTCGCCGATTCAACTTAAAATTTCAGAGAAAATAAATAAGCTCAAAAAATACTCTCTACAAAATTTCAATACGATCGGGTGAAAACAGAAGTTAGTTTCATTAGTATGGAAGTACCGCAGCCTTTTTTCATTACATTAAATCTTTTTGGTACATTTTTACAGTAGATCTTGTGAATTTTCATTTAAAACATTTGATGTTTTATCTTAATATTTTCGATATTTTAATTTAAAGTTTTATTAAGAAGAAATCATTAAAAAACTGTCGAAATCGTAATTATCGATATGGATAAGAGTACAGAGTTCAGTGGTCAATTCCATTATATAATATTAATGTGTAGTTTTAGATAGACAGGGTCATCTTAGGATGGAAAAATCGTCTAATTAAGTGATATTTGTAGTATATGTATTTGGAAATCAATATAAATAAGAAACCGGTTTACCGTTAAAATAAAAATCGGGCTTTCAAACTCGGTTATTTGATTCCGTTCACCGATTAACCGAAAGTCGGTTAACCGGTTTTGAGTTCCCTACTGGTGATGATACAGTAAAATGTTCCGGAACTAGTTATAATATATATGTGGAATAACTATGCAGTATGCATTTTGGTAGCTTTTTGTCGTGACTTCACTTTGTTTCTTGTTATATTTGCCGCTGTCTCTTTAGACCTCTTCTGGGCTGCCAATTTATTGACCTTAATTCATTACGTGTTCACATTCTGTAAGACGAAACCTCTTGTGAAAGTTTATTTGCGATGCGAAATATTTCGCATCAGCATTCTCATTGCGTTTCCTGCGCAACGTTTTGTCCCACTTTGAGATATGTCTATAGATACATATCAGATATTGCGCGAGAAACATTCCGAAGCAATGCCTCATAGCGCTGTATTTGCGAAACATTTTTATCTAATACTAAAGTTGCATGCGACATATATTATAGATATTTTGCGCATTGCGCAAGACATTTCTCTATTTATTACCTGCGAAACGTTTCTCAGTCTATGTCTCATTGAGACAATTCTCAGGACATTGCTCAAACATCTTTTTATGAGAAAAAATTATTGATACTATTACAAATATTTGCGCTGTGCGCAAGACATTGCCTTACACATTACCAGCGAAATGTTTCTTAATCAATGTCTCATTGAGACGTTTCGCAGGAGATTTCGCATTGAGCAATATTTCTCAAATTGTTTATGGGGAGACCTCATATCAATGGCTATGCAGATTTGAGATAAATTGTTAAATCCTCTTTTGAGCTTGATTAATGTGGCATCATGGTTTGTAGGAATCATGCATAGTCAAAGAAGGACGCCAGATCATTAGAAATATTAGAATGAAGGAGACGGGCCTATAAAGAAGAAAATTTAACATCTGATTACCGAAGAATGAAATGACAAACTATGTCCGGAAAAGTGCGAGATTTAAAACGGCTACTGGTGAAAATTATCTGAATCCGAAACCAATTCAAAAACTTAAACCTGACAAAAAGCAAACGGTATTCGACGCTGTTGTTGAACCTAAGAAAAATTGAACGACTTCCTCAAGACTAGACCAGATCTACTCAATTCACAAACATCGATATTGATGTCATTCAGACGATAATGGATTGAATTCTCAGAAGACATAGGAAAATGGTTCACCAAATTGAAATATCCAAAGAAGTTCAACTGTGTTGTGAAAGCAAAAATCATCCAGTGGATATGTATTTTATCACGCGGATAGAAATTAGGTCGTGCTTCAAAAGTTCAGCTACATTTCTTTAAAACAATAGCAAAAACTTGAATTCAATTGAATGGTGAGGACGTAAATGAAAGATTGCTGAGTGTTTGGTGGTGTCCACCAATATACCAATTTACATTTAAAACTGAGTTCAACAAGGTTGAACAAAGTATCATCCTAGGCGAAAAATGTTAAGTTTGGAGTGCAAATTTCCATCATAGGGAAAAATTGTATAAAAAAAATTTCGCGACATTCGAAAAGACTAGCTGAATTGTTTGCAGTAGTTTGTTTTAGGGAACCCTTCAATCGACGTAAAATATGTCAATTCGATTCAGCCAACATTCTGACCATTTAAAGGTGCCGGATTTCACAATTTTTGTGCGTGATTTGATCGTCCAAAATATGTTGATAAAAGAAGTGTCTAAATAGTACAAAGCTGGGCGCTTATAAATACCGTAATTATATTTCACTTGATGATGAAGATGTGGACAGATTTTGAACCCATCTATAAGAACAGGAGTGTGAGATTTATTTTTTTTTCTATTTGAATTTGAAACATATATTCACAACTAGCGGCTAGGATTGCCATTGAAAAGCAAGGCAGACAGCACACTAGTGCCTGAAGAAACTAAAGCCCGATTGGGCTGAGTAATACAGAAATCTCTTTAGGTCTTTAGAATCTGTCGAAGCAATTTGCGCAAAGTCTAATAATAAATTCAAGGATTAGTTTAAGGGGTGTCTTGAACGGAACTGTGACAAAAATAGTGGAACAAATTCGAGCCACATATGTCACAAATGATATATCTAAAGATATTCGGATTGATTTTTTCCATCGATATTTGAATCGATAATGCAAATATTCACATTAATAATGGCAATTCATCAATGGACATTATCTTGCAAGACGACATATGCACAGGCCTGTGTAGTTAAATCGACAACTTAACGAATATTCTTACATCAAACGAATTCAGTATTTCGCATCTGTCTAAAAGTGTTTTGTCATTAAATGATGATAACAAACTGAATTTGAAAATGAAATATCAGCATTGAAAACTACTCAATCTGATATAATGGATTCACTGAAACTGATCGTTAAATCAACGTTAATTCAAAATGATTTTCCAACTTTATAATCATCAACAAAAAAAAACAGATTCGTTTGCTAATGCTGGCAATACAAAAGTGGCTGTGTACGCACTTCTTGAAGATGCTGCATCAAAACTAGGCGAAAACTACGACATTAGGATGCCATCGAAATTTTACCCAAAATCTGTCTTTGGACAACTTGAACTTTCATCGGAAAAAAATCGATTCATGTATGCGCGAACAAAACAAAGAGACTTTCACTGCAGATTAAAAAATTAACATCGTTAACACAATTAAATCACACCAGGTCAGATAAATTCTGCGGTGACTTAAAAAAAATGCCGGAGCAACCAGACGCACTAAAAAAAATTGAAATTTCTATCAGCGGCCATATTGCTCTCACATCCCAGAAGCCGCCACAAAATGTAAATGGTGTTTCAATCAAATTACTACAAGTAAACTGTGATAGTGAGTATACCAACGATATCCACGAACGATATTTTATTGATATCGAAAATTTCAAACCGATCTTCTAAACGAATCACGTGAAATATAAAAATCAAACAGGTTGTTAAAATCATTGAAGGCAGTCTCCATGTCATTGATTGGACCAAACATTACGTTTGTTCTTTGAAACTCAGTACGAAAGAAGCTGTGAATGCGTGTTGTGTGTTGTGTGGCGTTGAAGCAAAGCTTGTTTAATGTATTTGGGGCATTTGTGCGACCTGATAGAAGATCAAAAACAAAAAATTCGATCACACCTTCTTAAAGCCAACGGTTCAAGATCAATCAACATGCAACAGTCTTCATATGGTGGCAGAACAAATGTATCTATTTTCCAACGAATATGCCGAAGTGCATAAGAAAAGATTCAATTTTTGACGAAGGAACTGCGTAACCTAGATTCGACACAACGGATGCGTATTCGAAAATTGATCATACAATTGAACAGTACGCACTTTATAGTGCATACGGACCACCAAATTCAAAACCAATTCTCTTTGTGAAGCCAAGCATTTGTAAGCTTTCGCTACCATTCGCTCAATGTGAGCATCAAAGGCCATTTTATCATCAAAAAAGATCACTTGATTTGCGTAATCCGACTAAGTTTATCATTCGATATTGAAACCTAATCGGCTTTGGTTTCCAGCTCATTGTCTTACACTTAACAAAATTTAAATTAATTTTTATTTCGAAGACACCACAAGTTCAGGCAATCAACGTCACGCTGCAATTTTTCTGAATCATTAACCGCTGACACTCCGCCAAATATCTTCAGATCGTCCGCATACATTAAACATGAAGACGATTCAAATATATTCGGAATATCATTGACAAATACTGTGA
>JANTEX010037553.1:0-10396 GCA_024741295.1 Macrocera vittata
GACGATAGGGTGAGCCGTTTGTCAGGTATCGTGATGAGAAAATAGTCTTAATTACCTCAACAAATATGTAATAAAATAAAATGAAATAATAGGGGACTAACATAATGTTCGTATTAGATTTGAAATTATATGGTTATTAAGAGAGGAGCTACTGTTTCTAATTATTAGGGTAGAGGTTGAGGATTGTTACGAATTAACAAAAAATCTGTAATTTGAATCATCGGTATCTGTTTTTTTTTTTTACCTGACAAACAATTTATGGAAATCATTTAACTACGAACCTTTTGAATCCGACAAATCAATCTATCTCATGAGTCTTGAAGCCATTCCTATTTTTTTAATCCGCTCTGCCATATTTTATCGTTGATAAGGGAAAGGGACCAAGCGTGTGTGTATGTGTGTTTCAGATGTAATACGTATAATTATTAATTTACATTCATTGTCAAGCCGTGGGTGTGATACCATAATTGTGTGATATTGTTTGTTCGGCTGCATTTTTAATGTGTTACTTGTTGTACAATTTTATATTATATTATCTCGATATTAGTATGTATTTTTTAGTCAAAAACATAAGCGACATTATGTGATGTGTAAATTATCAACCGGGTTTACCCGACAAAAAAAATTGCAAAATGGTTCCGCAAAAAATCAACAGTGTTGGCTCAATGTGCTAAGTCTGGACACAATCGATCTACTCAATAGGTCTGCTACTTGGATCCATTGAATGTGGTGTGGAACAAAAAGGTCTACAATGTGAAACGTAATAGGTCTATTCTGGTAATAGTCAATAGGCCCAATGGGTCTAAGCTAGCTTTGGTCAAGATGTGCAGCTCAATATGCATAGCATTTGATGATTGTCAAGAAAATTAATTAGGTCTTTGGTTTGTTCACGAAACTTTTTTTTGTCGCTTGTGTCCTTTTGAAAGCAAGGATTCGTACACAGTTTTGGATTACTCTTCATACGTGATATAAACCAACATTAAATGTACCCGTGTATATGTGAATATACGTAATAATGAACAATGAGTATAAAGTTCCTATATCATGAATAATTAATAAAAAAAGTTTATTAATTTGGTGTAGTTAAGTACTTAAACTTTTTAATATCTTTGGAACACATTTATCTGGGTGGAAATAAGAGCTTTTAATCTTTATTGTTTTTGGTAAAATGAAGAATCATATTATCGTTTTGGGACTAAAAGAACATGCATCGACAACATTGTTAAAGTTATGCTATTACATAAATACGTTTCGGGAATTTTTAGTCAGAGTACAACTTATATACGAGTGTATAGCAAAAATTGTTAAAACGAACGTAGCAGGTACCTAATGTGAAATTTATTTGGTTAGACTAAAGCTTCAGTCGCATATTTTAACCCATTGTCCTATACATCCCCGTAAACAATTTGGTAACTAATGCTCAGCAGGACATTTCTTCCCAAATGGACATGTCTATATTGTGCAGGATACGTCCGGATTAATTCTTTCGGTATTGACCAACTATTTTTAAACTAGAATATGTATATGCCGCGTTAAGAAACAGTTGGAAAATACCCTTGAAAATAACTCATGGGGACATTTTCTTATACTAACTCGGTCAGAGTCCGTATACATATCATTCACATAGCGTATGCATAAATAGTTTGCATTAGCATAAGGTGACCCAATGAAATTGGGACATGTCCCGTGAAATATCTCGAATACACAATACCTGCTCAAAGAGTCTCAAGTGTTGTCAACAAAAATGTATTACGTGTTCCCAGCATAATGTGGCCCAATGGGAAACTTTAGGTAAACGATCAAAGATTCTATTACAAGATTACGGACTAATTCAATTTGTGATCAACTTGTGAAAAATTGTCAACACTCTGTTCTCATTAAAAATCAGTAAATAGACCGAGATTTAGCAGACCATAGTGCGATCTTAAGAAATATTTCAAGTGAACCAGTCCATGAACAAAAAAAAAATATTAAAACTTTATACGATCCAGTTCAGTAGCCTATTTTCTCTGACGCAAATGCTTTTTACAATTATTTCGTCGATAACATTACTTTAGCACGTAATTATCTTTTAGGCTAATATTTAAAATCGTTTGTTCGTATTAACGATAAACTATGGCAAGATGCAGCCACATCTGATTAAGACCGTGCCTATTTTTCCGAAGATCATTATGCATTGGTCGAATCTTCATATCTTGATTTTGGTAAATTTTTAAACGATGAGATTGAATAATTAAGAATACCTATACCAAATGTTAGTTTTTCGCCATCAGTAGGCTGCTTCGGAAGTTGTACCGACCAAGAGTTCTATCAACTGCCACAAAATACAATTCCACAGTTTTCTTGTGACAATTTTGAGTGCTGGTCGTTTTGCGATCTTTCCAAGTCACTCATCATAGATTACGACTCTTTATTTGAATATCTCAGAAAATATTTCGACAAAGCAGAACAGCTGCTTCGTAACGTAAGCATTACCACCGAAAACAATGCTTGCTCTACTTGGAAATTGCGATACGAGAACAAGCGTCATTGTCAACAGTTATCTACAGAACGTGACTTCAGTACCAGCAATGACACAACATTGGAGTGATTGGTTAACATTTACCGTCGTCCAGAAATTCGATCGAAATTCTCAAAAGCACAGGGAAGATTCAGTCACTGGTGACGAAGAATTTACGGAATTTTCCATGCTCCAACTTTGGAAGCTTTGGAGTCTTTACGATAATCAAACCGCCAATTCCAAATCGAAACTCGAAACGAACCAGCAAAACGGAGAAACCCCATGTGACAAAGGCACACGTTTAATTTGTGTTTAAATTGCCTCAGCTCTAAGCACACGCTTAATGAGTGACCATCAACATGCACAGGTCGCGCTTGCAATCAAAAACAACATTTTTTTGCTACAAGTCGACGCTGAATCACCTTCGTCAGCCACGACTATGACAAACAAACAATAACAACGGTAAAACTCGTTAGACGAGCAACAATTGCCGTTCAGCCTAAGCTTGGCTCACGGAAGTCACAGTCAACACAAATTCTGTTGGCGACAGCAGTGATCAATGTGCGTTCCGAGAATGGTTTGACGATTAAGGTTAGAGCTCTTTTAGACCAGGGCTCTCAAGCGTCGTTCATTTGTGAATCATCAGCACAATAACTGAAATTAAAACGCGAAAGGTTTCAAAATCAAAAGTATGGCTATTGAGTTGGCGACTGCATGTATATCAAATTATTCAGTATGCCCTATCGATTGGCCACATCTTCGAAATGTTCAACTAGCGTTACCGGAATATTATCGGCCATCAAAGATTAACGTCATTCTCGGTGCTGTTGTCTATGTGTCATTACTATTGGACGGTATTCTCGCTCCCTGGTTCACTGATTGGGCAGAATATCATACCTGGATGGATTTGGGCTGCGATTAAAAAAAAGATAAAAAATCCTGTGGAGATTCAACCGTTTGCAGATATACAGGAGTTCAATCTCCATACCGTTACGAATGGGACTGCTTCTGCTCCGTTTTTGGCACAACGAACACTGTATCAGCTCGCTCATGATAAATAATCTAATTATCTCGATGTTTCCGCAGTGCTCATTCGCTACTGTTACGTATACGACATCTTGTTGGGCGGTAGTAATATCCGATCACGTCTTCATCTGCAGTCACAACTCATCCAACTACTCGCTGGTGGCGGTTTTGTTTTAAAGAATGGTGTTCCAATTGCACTCAGCTAGTTGATCATTTGGCACCGTGCTATAGAGAAAGTTGCAATTTCGAATTGAATTAAGACGATGCCATAAAGCGCCTGGTATATATTGGTCACCAACGACGGATACATTCGGATTCCGTATTTCATTGAGGCCGGTTAATCATCCACCGACAAAAAGAAATTTGATATCGGACGTTTCCCTGCTTTTTGACCCGCTTGGGTGGCTGGCACCAGTTATCGTGACAGTCATGTTTCAACAGTTGTGGCTTACTGGACTCTTGTGGAACGATGAGTTGGGCGTGGCCTGAATTTCATAGCAAACTGTGCGAAATAGAAAACATATCGATGCCCAGATGGTTCGGCATCAATGATGATATAGTTTCGAACGAAATTCAAGTATTTCCGGACGCATATCATCAGCAGTCCCATAATTGCATTTAGTAAGAAGTGATGGCTATATCATTACAGGTTTGGTATCAGCAAAAACCCGTGTCGCACCCATCAAACGACAGTCACTTCCATGTTTGGAACTCTGCGGAGCGGTTTGGTCGACCACATTTGCAAAACTTTTACGATGCCGAATATTCGAATTTTTAGTTGGACGAACTCGACTATAGTACTTGCTTGGCTTCCGTCACGATGGAAGACGTTTGCTGCGAACCTACAATCGTCGAGGATGTACATATGCTACCATCACCTATAAACATCGAAAAAACCCGGCCGACTGCTTTTCACGGGGAATATAATATATAAGTTGTCACAACGTTTGAGACCGATTTAGAGCAAAACCGAATTGCGACAAGCGAATACGCCACAATGCAGGCCATATATTGGGATATTTTCGAGAAATACTCTTCATTCGGGAAGCTAGTACGGATCGTTGCTTATATATTGTTTACGATTTTCTTGTAATGCATCGGTCAAACGAAAAATCCGTGTTCGTAACATCAACATTAGTGTGACAACATTAAAACTTCATCAGGCGCGCTTGAAATATATCAAATCGGTACAACATACAGCATTTGCGTGTGATACTCGATGCTTTAAAACGTTGGAAAATCTCGACAAGAAAAGCAAAAGAATCCTTTTCTCGATGAAATCAATTTACTTAGAGTCTTCGTCATTCTATGTTGAAATGTGACACGAAACATCGGTTTATTTTGCCGAGAGAGATTGTAAATTCACTGAACTAGTTATCGCAGCTACTCACCATGCCATTCTGCACTGCATGAAGGTGCTCAGTTTACGCTCACACAATTGCGTCGCAATTTTTGGACTATCTTCTTTCAAAGTATCGGTACTCATAATGTTGAGCCTCCTCAGTGGTCATTCTCTCCAATGCAACAACGAGCGCTAGCAAACGATCCATAAGAGACTGCACACAAAGACCATATTTTAACCAAGCCAGCTCATCATTCCAGTGTAGCGATGCAATCTGCAAGTATTCACAACTGATAAGACATCTTGTCATGATTTGTCTGAATTTGCTCCATTGGCACCGCTAAATCCTTAAAAAAAAGATTTTGGCAATGTTAACTGCTAGTCAGCCAACTGGAGACTCTAGACAGTGGCATTCGCTAAGGTGTCCAGCTATCCGTGTTCCGCGTCATCACTGTCCATAGTGTCAAACGCCCACTTAATGAAGTGACGCACTAAAGTCAAACCGCGTACGTCTTACCCTCTAAAAAACGAGATCCAAATTGGCCGCCTCCGTTGTATTCACAGACTTGAGTTCAATTCGTATACACATATCGACAAATTTCCAAATGGCCACCCATTACATGGCTAAAAGTCTCTACTTCACCAAGATATAGGCGAGCACGTTCAATAACTGCCATTAAGTTAGTACGCTCCATCCGTACCATCACAGTCCCCTCACTATGGTAAAATAGTCACCACACCAAAGACGCATCTTTTACCAAATTCTCACCGTCCTGCTTAGATACATTCATATTAATCCAACTGAATTCTAATTGATCCCCTCGGGTACTGCATGAAAAAGCCGGATAACATATTTTTATCCTGTTTACATGCACGCGTTGCAGCTAACTTAAAACGCTGCTAACTTCAAAATCAGCTGAGCCACGATATGGAACTGAGTCAAGCCGGCTGTCCTGTCATATTACTGATTTGCAACGATTTTTCACTGTGTGCATTTCTCTTTGCCTCCTGCCCTGACAATTGTAATTTATATTGTAAATTGTCCCAATACTCCTGTTACTTGTGCCTTACATCGATTTGCCGTTGAACACTAGATGGGCAATCTTCGCAATATTCAAAGATCAGTTCAATAGATGCCATGCGTAGTTTGATTTACACACATATTATGAGCGAATGCTGCACTGCTCAAGATAATTGCCCAATGAATTACCGCTCCACCACATTAGATGATTCCCATTTAAGTCGAATGTTCACACCTCCTCAATTACACATCCCACTTCCTCAGTCTGGTGCTGTTGTTTGACTTTCAAAGGTTGCACTAGCCCGATGTGATTTTCCCATTTTAACTGTCTACCGACACCGTCACCTACAATGTCTTCAATTATCTCACACAATTCGTCTACCTCTTCAGCCACAACAGTAGTGCTCTTACATTGTCAAAGCGTTGCCTATCCGATATTCGATACAGCGGCTCATCACTCGGCTCCACAAATTTCAAATCAGCCCGCGGATTGCCAACCCAGTTTGTGTTAACAGGTGCTAGTGGTTATGAGACACCTGTACATAATCCGACGACTGCTGAGAGACTTTCAAAGTGGCACCTGAGTCGCGATTCGGGATTGTGTTACAAAGCGTTTTTGTTGATCTGTCAGACACCTGTATAGGATCCGAAACCCGTTAAGACACTTTCGGTGCTTGACAACCCCAACACTATTGCCATTATCAGGTCCTTTTTCCTGATCCTTTCTAGATTTAGCCATTACTCGAATGTTCCCGGCACATGCTTCGGCCGGAAATAGTGTCTGATGCATTTTTCCTTGGCCTTTCTAAATTAATTTTACGGTTACCAACTAGATAAAAATCTGATTGAGTTACCACCTCCGACAGCTGCATCTTTCCATCGATAAAATCCAGAATTGTCCTGTTGTTTAGAAATCGTCTACCAAGTATGTCATCCATGTCGACAAGAACAACTCCCCCAACTACGTCAAACTCACATTGCCACCATTCCGGTCTAAACGTTATCAACCCAGAACACCGTCCCTTCCTTTCATCATATATGCCCGATATTCCACTCCCAGTCATCGCTCTTCCTGAATTTTGGGCCTATCCTTTTTTACATTTGGATGAACAGTGACCCGTTAGCTGTTCGCCCGTTGGCTTTTTCGGACTTATGGCTGTACTTTCGTAAGCAGTTCGAACATTTAAAAACGAATTTTCCACAAAAAACACAATACAGCCTGCAAGGAACTACTTCGTCTGGTACCGCCATTCCGTTTCTCTTTTCTCGAGGAATTTAAATCTTCTAAGAAAATTGTCTGCACCGTCTCTAGTCGTGCCGTACTCTTAGCCGCCAAGTGACCGTAGTTCCTGCATCTCGTACAAAATTTGGAGCGCTGTGCACCACTGTTACAACTTCTGCTCATCATGTGATCCTCCTCTCCACAATTGTAGCATTTAATTTATCTCAAACCACCTGGCATTGCCCCGATTTCCACCCCTGTACATATAGTTACATAAAACTATTAACTGATACATTACGCTGACAGTAACGTGCGGTGAAAAAAATATTTTTGCTATGCAAAGTACCTCCAAAAAAGGCACTAAATTCGATGCCACAAGTGTAATACTGGATCTACCGTTATAAAATATATTTTATAATGTGTCAAATGAAAGGGTTAAACTATTTCGTATTACTTATTTTTTTCCTTTTAGAACGAAATTTTGAAGTAATATCGAAAAAACATGAAATTGAAAGTGGGTGTGCGCAAGCATTTTTTAACATTGGCATTGTTGTTGTGAAATTATTTCGTTCAGCTTTACAACAACAATGCCAATGGTAAAAAATGCTTGCGCACACCCACTTTCAATTTCATGTTTTTTCGATATTACTCCAAAATTTCGTTCTAAAAGGAAAAAAATAAATAATACGAAAAAGTTTAACCCTGTCATTTGACACATTATAAAATATATTTTATAACGGTAGATCCAGTATTACACTCGTGGCATCGAATTTAGTGCCTTTTTTGTAGGTACTTTGCATAGCAAAAATATTTTTGTCACCGCACGTTACTGATATATATATATATATATATATATAGCTAAATATATTCATGACATCCCTGACGTAATAAAGCAAATATAAATACATAACCTCAGAAAATAGATATGTATATATTCCAATGCCCGATAGAGGACTTCTGTTTATACTTTGCACTAGTGTGTAAGAATACAATAGATATTTAAATTAAATATGGTCACATTACGATCTTATAGCGCACTACAGAAAATATAAAAGTGGAAACGAATTACCTATTTTTATTCTCTTGCCTTTGCACCGTGAAGCGAAGTACTGAATACGTCAAGCCGAAAATTTCATTTCGAGTTCCTCTAGAGAGACGAGAGAATTTATATCATTTTGCCGAGTATTTTATTCTTTTTTTTTACTTTTTTTTGTACTTCTATTTTTTGTATCGCACGAACAGAATAGTTTCGAGTCAATTTGGTATACAGAATCAGATGAGAACTATTTATTGTTTTGTATATATCGGTGTAAAAGCATTCCTTTTCATTTATTTTTGTTTAGTACAAACATTGAAACAGAAACGCCATCTATTTGCTTTTTCTTTTTATTCATCAATAACAGTTTTTTCACTACATGCGCATATTTATATTCTTTACAAAAGTTTACAGCTATTCGTATATAGATGCATTTATGTATATAGAGTAGTATGCATAAAGTATTGTAGTATATCTATCAAGTCTATGTGTGCGCGTCAAAGTGGAAAGATTGAAGCTACATTTTTTTTTGTAAACTGTGTGCTGTGCCGATAATAAACAAAATTTTGCGTTAAAAAATTGTAAAAAATACACTCAAATAAAATAAAAACCATAAAGTTTTAGTGTCTAAGTATCTAGTAAGTGATTAGCAATAGTTTCAATTAATTTTAACAACGTTTATTAGCGAAAATCTTTAGTCAGACTTTGTGTCGCCATACTATTCCATTTTTCTTGTCCATCCATGTTAAAATTTTACGATTTTTTTACTTCCATATATATATATATAATATGTACGCATATATACCGTATATACGATATTTACCATATTTATATGGAAGGAGGATACATATTGGTTTTGTCTGCTTTTTAGAAGAAAAAGAAAACAAGAAACTATCATCAAAATTTGTTTGAAATGCGTTTTCAACGATTTTGAACAGTGTAATAGCACTCGAAAAAAAACGTTACTTAATACACAAAAAATACTTAGACGGATCACCATAACATTCCAGTATATGCATGGCAGAACTCTAGGAACCCAGTTATTTTGAGTATGCTCGTCAGAGGCCAAAGATAGCTTCCAAATACCTTCAAAATTAACTTGTCCTAATGTCTTTCATTAGTGAATTCAATTCTCTAGTTACAGTAATATCAATATAGTCTATTGAATTCAAAATAATTCAAAATAGGAAAGTAAAAATATTAATTCAATATTTCAAATAGCAGGTACATATAGATTATATAAAGAAAATATCAACTTGTAAGTAAACATTTGTAACACATTTCTTTCTTTTCGTTAGACTTACGCTGCAAGAGAACGAAATCGATATTCTATATTATAAATTAATATACGAAGAACTGTCCAAAAGCGAAAATATTCGCGAAAGAAGAAGATATTTGTCAACGCCGAACGTATAGAACGCCGATCACGTATTAAATTATGCCACCATCATTGATCAATGATTGAGTACCGACAAAATAAAAAAAACTGGAACAAGGAATTAAATCAGACAATTATTTTGTCTTTTCCACAATATTTCTTGGTTGAGTTACCGGTTTTGCCGATCAAAGCATCTTCCAGCCTTGAATATGATTTGATCGGTAACTCAAACAAAAGAAAATATAGTGGAAACGACGAAATAATTGTTTTATTTAATTAAATTGAATTTCCACGAAGAAATTAACCAAAGTAAAATTAATTATATGGAACAAGGGACTCCAACCAGTGTTGCCAAACTAGAAGATTCTCTGACAGATTTCGATTTAATCTGGCAGGCAAATTAGTGATCTGGCAGATGGCAAATTTTATTCTGGCATAATCTAGCAGATTCTGGCAGATTTTATAAATTAATAAGTTTTTCGCTGTGGAAATTAAACCTAGAACAGTTAATAACATTAAACCTAGTCATGATCTTCTGTTTTCTCCACAGGTAGACATGCATTCGGTTATGAGTGCGTTCAACATAAATATTGCGATAAAATAGAACCATATTGATATGTTTAGCGCTGCATTTGTTTGTGAGGCTGTGTTTTTAAGATCGTAATCCGAATCGAGGCATAAATTATAATTATGGACTAACAATAACTGAAAATTTGTAATTTTTATTCTATATCGTGTTTTGTGTGTCACTGGTGCTAACTGGTGTCAATTTTGCAGTGGAGGCTCGTGAGTTCAAACATGTGAGGGGCCCAAATATAGTTGGAAAATTCAATATATTTTTATTATTATTAGGTCTAAAGCCAGTCCAATA
>JANTEX010037775.1:5323-16059 GCA_024741295.1 Macrocera vittata
TTTTCAGTGTGGAAAGCGAACGCCTGATCGATTGCGCCATACAGCCGGTGGGACATGGACAACTACAATAAATCTAGACAAGACGTAAAACATTTACATTACCTAAATAATACATATACATACATAGTAAACATCAGACTGAATATAAACGGGAAATTAAATATTCGATTTGATGCGCACAATACCAAATCAACTAAAACAAAAATACGTTACAAAAAAAACCTATGGTATAAATATAAACGACTATAGTACAACAAACGAAACATTATTATTAATGACAAAAAAAAATCGTAACAAAACAAGTGTAGCGGTTTAACAGGTCCTCCGTAATCGCTAAACTTGGAAGAAAAGTAATCATTAAGAGGCCTATTCAACGTGGGACACCCCACACCCTGAAAAGTCTCAAAACCGGGCAAAACTCAAATTAATGTTTCTGTAAATAAATTGTAAATAAATTGAACTCTAAATTTAAATCTTTTGATCACTTAATATCACAGTAGGTGTAACAGGTGTTTGTTATGAATTAAATTCAAAAACAAAAATCACAGTTTAAAATTAATAAAATATCACAGTAATTGAATTTGAACGGCAGCGGAATGATCGGGACTACCCAGATCATTGTCAAACTAGACCGAGCACCAAACAAATAAAGTTAATAAATTAATTTTTGAACAGCACTGATATATTAAGTTCTCGAACAAATTTAAATTAAAACAAATTTACGACATTAATTGAAATTTACTAAACAAAACTGCTTTAATAAATTAGGAATATATTAAGATAGAGGATTGGACATAAAAATAAATTATTGACGAAGATCTTTCGCATGGAATACGCCAGGTATTGATTTTCCATTTAAATTCTCTAATTCATATCTTGCATGACTTAATTTGGTTTTGATGCGTGCCTTATTAAACTTGTTGGCCAATTTAGCGTTGTAGCCTTTCGCAAAATCGCTTTGACTAAAGTTGCGGTAAAATATCTCCTGACCTGGTGTATATTCTACTGCTCTACTACGAGTATTGTAATTCTCTGTGCCTTGTTTATGAGCATTACTCAAATTTCTCATTACTCGTTCTTCAACTAACTGTGCAAAATCTTCGGGGGGCAAAACCTCGATGTCGGACGGCACAGCACCTAATTTCCTCAACAGACTGTATGCCGAAGCATGTTGTATCATATTATGGCCGAATACTAAATAATGAGGCGAAAATCCTGTCGACGAGTGAACATTGTTACGTAACGCCGAACCGATTCTACTAAGCTCTGCGTCCCATGTGGCATGATTTGATTTTACGTATGCCCGAATCGCAGAGAGTATTGACCTGTTGACCCTTTCGGAGGCGTTAGCCTGTGGCGAATAGATTGCTGTCAATAAATGTTTTATGCCGAACGTTTGCATTAATTTTTCAAAATCTTTGGCAATGAATTGGCTGCCGTTGTCTGATAATATTGTTTCAGGAACACTGAATACATGAAAAACTTCATTCTGAAGGTATTCCGAAATTACTGCCGTTGTTGCTTTTTTTAATGGCTTAAGGAAAACAAATTTCGAAAAATGATCGAGCGCAATAAAAATATAAATGTTGCCATGTTTTGAACGTGGGTATGGTCCTAGCAGATCCACATAAAGATGCTGAAAGGGTCTTTCGGTGACAAATGCTTTTCCCATTGGCGGTCGTAAAATTATATTTGGGGCTTTAGTCTCCTTGCATATGTCACAATTGGCAATGTAATTTTTGACATCTACTGCCAATCTGGGCCAGTAATACGTTCGCCGTAACTTTGCTATTGTCTTCGCGACACCACTATGTGATTCGCTTGACGGATCATGTGCTCGATATATTAAGTTATGCACAAGCGATTTCGGTATCCAGAGTTTCCACGGACTTTCTTCGGTTGCCAGTTCAGAACGAAAACGAGTACGTTTGAAAACCAAGTCACCTTCGATTGTTAGGTCTGGAAGATGGGAACTGTTGCTAGCAATTGATTCCTTCAATTCTTGATATTCACCGGTCCTGAACTCAACAGCATCAGTATTCAAAAGAGGATATGCAGCAGCTGGATCTGGGTCGGCCGCGAGTTCATCAATTTCTCCCCTGGACAACGCATCGGGAACGACATTCATCTTCCCTTTGCGATGTTCAATTGAAAAATCAAATCCCTGCAACTTAAGACTCCATCTAGCCAATCTACCGCATAAATCTTTCTGATCCATCAGCCATTTCAACGCTGCATGATCGGTTACTATCTTGAACGGTTGTCCCTCAACGTACGCGCGAAACTTCTTGACACTGACGACTGCAGCTAAACATTCAAGTTCAGTAACTGAATAGTTTCGCTGAGCCGCATTTAATTTCTGCGATAGAAATGCGATTGGTCGCTCCGATCCATCGTCACCCACCTGATACAGTACGCTACCAATTCCAACGGAACTGGCATCACACTGTATTATGAATGGTTTCGAAAAATCGGGATGCGACAAAATCGGTGCAGTGTATAGCGCACGTTTCAGAACCTCAAAAGCTGCATCAGCCTCATCTGTCCATTCAAACTTTCTTTTTGTGGAAATCAGATCTGTTATCGGTGATGCTATTGAAGAAAAATCTTTAATAAACCGTCTATACCACCCGACCATCCCAATGAAACGACGGACTTGACGGACCGATTTCGGCCTCGGAAACTCCTTGACTGCTTTAACCTTATCAATGTCTGTTCGGATACAACCATCACTGATGATATATCCGAGATATTTTATCTCTCGGAGACAAAAACGACTTTTTTCTACATTGATTGTTAAATTAGCGTCACTGAGCCATTTTGCCGTTCGTTTTAAAAGGTCCATATGCGATTCGAACTCCGCAGACACAATCAATAAATCGTCGATATAGACAAAGATACGATCATGATATTCATGAGGAATAACTTTGTCCATCAAACGACACATCGATTGAGCCGCGTTGCACAAACCGAATGGCATTGTTCGAAAGTGATATAATGGCCTACCGGGTATAGAGAACGCCGTCTTCTCTCTCGATTCCTCATCAAGTTCAATTTGCCAAAAAGCATCCTTGAGATCAATGCTCGAAATGAATCGGGTGTTAGACAACCGACCCAAATGACCATCAATCTTAGGGAGCGGATATGCATCCTTCTTCGTGACACTATTGAGCTTGCGAGAATCAAGACAAAGTCTCGGCTTACCGTTTGCTTTCTTAACGAGAACAATTGGTGAACTCCACCCTGACTTTGATTCTTCGATAACATTTAAATCTAGCATTCGGTTTATCTCCTCGTCAACCAACCGCTGCATGGCCGGAGACAAAGGATAATGCCGTTGCTTTATCGGTTGATTATTGCCTGTGTTTATATTATGCATCAATAACTTTGTTCTACCTAAACCTTTTTCGTTGAAAGACGGGAATAATTTTTTTACATTTTCCAGCGCAACGACTTGTTCCGGATTAAGTGCGTGAGAGTTGACATCTAAATTAACTTCTTCTACAGACATTGGATACATAATTTGTATTCCGAACAACTTCCAAAAATCAACTCCTAAATATAAATATTGACTAAGACTAGGGACTATGAATAGACGTAAAGACTTAACCTTATCACTATAACTAATACATACATCGATATAACCTAAGACTGGCTGTGAGTTTCCATCAGCTGTACGGACTGTTGACATTAAACGCGTCCAACGTAATCCTTTTCTTCTCAACCACTCTAATACTCCCTTCCCTAAACAGCTTATCGATGCTCCACTGTCTAAAAGACCTTCCATTTCTTCGTCACAAATTTTAATTTTCAAAAATGGTCTTGAATCCTTATTTTGCAACTCACACAATTCGGCAGATTTAATTTCTGAAATACACGACTTATAACGGGACCAGTACAAACAACCTCTGACTTTACGGTTACTACATAAATGACTAGGAACATTTAAATTGGCTGTGGGCGATAATTTCGGAATGGATTCGATTGTCTGGGATTCAGTGTGGTAGCCGTTGCTTGAACTCCCGACAACATCAAACTTGGCCTGCGGTTTCCCTTACACTTCTGACATTGCGGCTTCAAAACATTAGGGATGCCACAACCGAAACAAAAAATGCGTCCTACGGGTATCGGTTTCGGACAATCTTTGAATAAGTGGCCGATGTCTTTGCAGTTCCAACAGATAACAAAGGTTGAACGATCTTCTGCTTCAATCTGATCAATTTGTTGGTTCTCAGAAATACCACGATTCGGAAAATTCTCATTACAATCTAAATTATACTCATTGTCACTTTCTAAACGATCGTTCTGAATTTCATTGACATATCTGCGATTAACATATGAACGATCCTCACCGAGCTGCATAGATAGCTTCTCAAAATCACGACATAAATTTGCGAGTTCGGTTATATTACGAGCATTACGGTAAAATAAAACTTTTCTGAGTTCCGGCTTAACGTTTCGTTTCATCATGGACAATTTATCAAACTCGGAAATCGGGTTACGGAGCTTAGATAGTTGAGATTCTAATCTAAGTTTAAAATCAACGAATAACTCTCGGGAACTTTGTCGTATAGCGTCGGCTCGCTTTCGAACTTCATAGTCCGTTTCTCGATTGCGGAATTCATTTCTGAGCGCTCTTTTAAGGTCGTTCCACGTTGCATTACGGTGCTGCCTTTTGTACAACCAGTACCACGTTAAAGCGTTGCCACTTAAAAGATAGTGTATACCGGATGCTAATGCGCGATCTTGTACGTTCTCCCCCTCCGCCATGATTTCTATACGAAAGATAAACTCTTCAATCGGTAATTCCGAATCTTTCCCGTCGAATTTAACCGACCACGTCGACAAAGGGTTTCTAGAAATTCGATTATTTGCGTCGTTTCTTGGGTCGAAATTGTTATTACTACACACATGATTATTTCTATCTAAATCATTATCGTTGAAATCATTTGCATTTGAACGGTTCGAAATCCTATTTGAGCCGTTAGATCTTTGATTGAATGTCCGATCATTTAATGGACGATCGATTCGGTTGTAATTTGCATCTGAACTAGTCCTACTTGAGTTAATAATGAAATCGTTCACATTATTACGTTCAAAATTTGAGTTCTGGGAATTCGAGTTACGATCAGCGTTCGACATATTCGATTTCAAATTACGTTTTGAATTAAAATTGTTTGAAGCATTGCGTGTAACATTGTTAGTTCCATACGAAAATTGCTGGTGTGTCTTTGAATTGTTTCCGTAGCTTCGTCTAACCAATATATTTGTATTCGGACTCCTGTTCAATTGTGGGTTTGTTTTGGCTCGATTGAAATGTTCAGATTTATCATGACCTGTCTGTTTGGGAATGGCTCCGCTACTCCGAGATGGAATGCGTTCCGTTTGGTCTTCGCCTAATGTAATTCCTGAAACCAAAATAGGGCTTACTAAAGGTTCAGGTTCGGGTCCTGCAATAAATACCATAGCTTGCTTTAATTTATCTAAAGTTTGTTCACAATCAGCTTTTAATCTTAGTGCTACTTGTGCATCGGGTCTGGCACAAATCACCGTAGATAATCGGTTCACAAGATGTAGCACACGAGTTACACAAATGTCCAAGGCTGACAAATCACCCTGTGCTACTGCCTCGCTAATACATCGGTCTATTATCTCTAACTTTTCTGCAATCAATGCAATCTCTCCATTGAAACCTCTTCCTTTCCATGCTGCATCAAAGTCAAGTGACCTCGCTTCTGACAAATGTGAATCTAACTTATCCAACCTGGTTGGAGACTTCTGACTTATACCTCTTAGTATACACTCGTACTCAAGATCGGTATCATCTAAGTTCTTAAAATCCATTTTGGTAAATTTATTTTATTCGAAATCTTTAAAAGTAGAAAAAACTGATCAAATTTTCAACATAAATTATGTATGAAAAACGAATATTTAATGAGACACTCTGTGCCTTAACAATGTTATACCAAATATAATTTATATTTGTGCAGCTAAATGCACGATATAAAATAATTGGTTAACATATACATATATATATACGAAAGAAAAAAATTTTATTACACAATAATACAACAATAAACAATTTGAATGCCTATAATATATACATTACTATTATAGGTGCTATCACTAATTAAATTGAATATAGAAACAATTCAATATTTGTTTAGTTATATACAGTTGATCTGAAATCAATCTTATATATTAAATAACAAAATGAAAAACGCTGTACCAAAAACTATTTACAGATAAATTTCATCAACCTAAAACTATACGTGAAATTTGCTAGCAAAAATATAACTTTGCTGAACAAACAAAAATACTAAAAATAAATATACTTTCCATTCACAAGAAAAATACGAAAAAAACAACCAAAAATATATAATAATTCTAAAATTTACAAGGACCAAAAAATCAGTCTCATAAATTCCATTGTAATACCTTATCTATTACCGGCATTAAACTTTATATATTTTAAAGCTAAAATATATAAATAAATATGGGTAAATAAAGCTATATATAATCTTTCATTAACCGCTCTAACACAAAAATGAAATTATTTGTTCCGACGGCAATGACAATAAATTAGTTAAATCTTACACCAAAGAAATCTGTGTTACGTATATAACACAAATAAAATATTCAAATACGGATATCTGCAAAAACTAAATACAAAAAAAAAGTAGGTACTCTGTACGTACACAATGGATTCTATTGAATCAATAGATTTATGTATATATATAATAATAAAATAAAGTGTGTTCCCTTATGTGTGTGTGTTGCCAATGAACAAAACAAGCTACCCTGTGTTGCATTATCTTTACTAAAAAAAAACTACTTTATCAAAACTAAGTACATTTCTCAAGTTGATTTAATTCATAACCATCGGATGTTGAAAGGACCACCTATCAAACACAGTCAAAATGTATACAAAATTAATTTCGAACATAGAGAAAAGACTAACAATTAAGCAAAAAAAAAATTAAGGTTTATGAATTTCTCGACAAATTTGCACAATCACATCGGAACACAATTGGACTACCAAATGTGTTTGTCTAAATGTGATACGCATTAAAAATGTACTAAATTCAATCTAAATTAAAGAGAAAAAAACTAATGATTACTTTTACGTTATGTGTATATTCAACATATATATATTCCGGAAACTGATTTTAATTCAAACTTTCACCATTCATCGGAATTTTTGTGGACTACCATAAAAATTATCAAAATGAAAAGGATCAAAAATCTAAATCATAAACTGTTAACCGAACATACATAAAGAATAAAAAACTGAATTGGGCTATTACCGTTAAACTTGAAAATTTTGAAATCTATTATGAGCAAAAAAAACTAAAAATCAAAAAAAAACTAATTCAATAAGGCCTATGGTTTGGGCGCCATATTTGTTACCGAGCAGTGTTTGGCCCGTCACCTACCGGATGACACATCAAGTTTTAGCCTGGCTTCTGCTCGTCGGATCGGGCGGGGTTTAATTTCCGGTAGGTGATGGCACTGCACTGTACAAAAAGTGTGTGTCATTTGGTTGAACGATAAGATAAAAAAACAAAGAAATAAAAAAATCGCTCAGAGGGAGCCAAGAAAAAAAAAATAGAGCAACTCGGTCGCGATGGTACATCTTCCAGAATAAAATGCACTGCCCCATCCATTTTCCCCTTTGGTGAAATTCTCACCCCATTTGGCTAACTAACCGATGCGGCTACCTACCTGTTACATCGGCAACCTCACACACACTCCGGAACACCTTAAAATGGTTTACTCAAACATGGCTACAAAAATTAAATACACAAATGAAAAACTGGACAAAAAAATCATATTATGTATACACATCTTGTATACAGCAAAACTATATTTCACAAAAATAAAATGAAAATCATACACTATGATATATATACAATCTACGTTATATATATTTGCGCCTATATACAGGCAAACAACAAAGATAAAACAAATGTTACGGCAACTTTTGTGAATTCAAAAAAAACGTCATAAGTGCAAAAAAAATATCTTTTTGTACAAAAACACTACAAATTCAATTTTGATTTGATGTACAAATTTAGAAAAAAAAAACGTTATTATTTGAATTCTCTTATATATATTATATAGAGAAATATTAGAAAAATAAAGGTATTTCACAAATAAAAAAAATATCTTTTTATTTAGAAAAAAAAACACTTACTGATACATATTACAGTTACAAGTTGACAAAAAAATATGTTTTAGAAAATTTGGAATATAATAAAAAAAAACTCACCCTTTCAAACATATACGATGACCTTGTTGAAGCGCTTCCTCAAGTTCATTACCTATATGGAAACTGATGCTTATAATAAAAATTATTTAATTAATTTTTGTCACACTGCAACCTATAATTGTAAGCACTTAACAATAAAAATAAAGTATAAAAAAAACACTATATATGTACATACATACATATAATATATATATAAATTACGTTAATAAATATCAAACACGAAAACTCTGATGCTTAATTGTTTTGCGCAGATGATACAAATAAGTAACTCTTTCATACAGTTAGCACAGTCCATGTGATTTTTGATGTTTTATTATACACGTACGTATATATATGAATACAGGTCTATCTTCTGAACTCCACTATACGTAATGTGGAATATCTATAGGGATATTCTGATTAGAGCGTTTATTTTTTTTTTTGCCAAAAAAAAATGCCACAAAAAAAATGAAAAAAATTGCAACGTGCAATTTTCTTTACAATATTTAAATATTGTTTTGCGCCAAAAAAAATAACGGATCGGATTTTTTCAGTACCACAGCCCTGGTGGATTTTTTCTTTATCCGATCCGATGCCAATAATATCGATAATTAATCGATATATGGGCCTTTAAAAAAAAAAAAAACGAATAAATATTGGCACTGATCGGACAGAGGAAATTTATAACAAAATTAATTACCAAAATTTGCCACTTGTTGATTTAAATTTTACCAAAAATATATATTTTACCACGCAGGCAACTTATTACATTCACTATATGAATATTATTGTATTTCAATGCTATAAACTTTTTCTCACTAGAAACACTTGGTTTGACTGTTGATGTGGGAAAGAAAATATTTATTTTTCGTGCTGGCTGAGTAGCTTAAACCACACATTTAATTTCCCACCCAAATAATTAAAAACCAGTTCTGTACATTTACTATACACCGAAAGACTGACGAATAACAGTCGAGGCGATAACTCAGAAAAAAAATGAGGGGAAATGTAAACGGAAATAAAAAAAAAGAAAATTTAAAAAAAATGTTGGGAATCGTACTCGAGTTTTCAGTGTGGAAAGCGAACGCCTGATCGATTGCGCCATACAGCCGGTGGGACATGGACAACTACAATAAATCTAGTCAAGACGTAAAACATTAACATTACCTAAATAATACATATACATACATAGTAAACATCAGACTGAATATAAACGAGAAATTAAATATTCGATGCGATGCGCACAATACCAAATCAACTAAAAAAAAATACGTTACAAAAAAAACCTATGGTATAAATATAAACAACTATAGTACAGCAAACGAAACATTATTATTAATGACAAAAAAATCGTAACACATGCCCCGATGGTGCAATGGCTAAGACGGCAGATTGTCAATGGGATATCCGGGATTCGATTTTTTGAGCAGGCAATTTATTTTATTTTTATCTTTCATGCACTTTTTTTGTATCTCATTTCTCTCTCATAAGGGGAATGTGATGAGGGTTATTTTATTGCGCCGAATAAGATACCGATTATTCTTCGGATTTTTTTTCATGTAAATAATCTCTTGCATAGGCACAGTTCATTTATGTTTGCTTAAATCATTCTTTTCTAAATTAATTGCTGTCCAGAACGGACATTTAAAAAAAAGTTACACTGGTGCAAACTTAACGTAATCTATAATTCTGTCTAAGGTCACACATTTCCTTAAGCAGAAAAATAATTACTCAATTTCTTTTGCTTTTCCTTTTTTTAATTGATGTAAATTTCATAAATAAAATTTACGCTACAGAAAACAGTTCAGGTATGCTAATGAAAATGCTTTTCCGTAATTGGAAAACTTTAAAAAAAAATGTACAGTTTCTAAGACCGGTTTTTTTTTGTGAATTTTTCTCTTGAGTGCGTGGTGTACCACGGTTGTGCACACGAAATTACGACAAAAAGTCCAGAATCGAAGAGAAAACCACCAAAGCTGTGGATAAAACTCTCCGATCTCATTTTTGATTGGATTCTTCATCCAAAAATAAAGGCTAAAAATTGGATTATTTATCACTTAATATATGCATATAAAGCGCCATAGCATATCATTGAGCTTGGACCTTCAGCAAATCGTCTATTGCTGTCTGCATTATAGACAATATACCTTGTACAATCGTTCATATATTCATAGTGAAGTGATACCGTTGATATTTTTCTTGCTTGAGCGAATAGGTTTTTTTTTGTGTTAGAATAATAACGCCACATGGGCATTTTTTCTTATTTTCTTTGTAAACGGGCATTGTTTAAATTTTCAAATTATTTTTTTTTGTTTTAAAAATTACTTAAGGGGATAGTCAAGTGAAATGGGGAAAAAAACCATTTGTATTTGACAAAAAATTGGCGAAACAAACAAATATTTTTGATGAAAGTATTTAAATTCATACTAATTGAACTCTTTTTAATTAAAAATGACCTAATTTAATACAAAATTTATTGTAAAAG
>JANTEX010037776.1:0-10394 GCA_024741295.1 Macrocera vittata
TCCTTCTTTATCTTTCACTCTATCTTTGCTGACGATTGTGTAGTTGTGTGCACTTACGTCGACTTTGTCGTTGAGCTTCGTTTTTTATATGGCTGCCACTGATATGTCATATTATTTCATAAAGTGAATAATTTCAGGTTACTAAGTGAAGTTTGGATTTAAATTCGTTGTACGGCTTGCCGGGTTTGTGGTTTGTGTATTTTGTGTTAGTAGTCTGCGAAGCAGCTCAGCTGAGACTAGCTACTGCCACGGCGAAAAAACTTTGACAGGATGATGAAAAAAGTCTGGTGTGTGGCGAAGTTGACGATCTTCGATCGAGCCAATCTCGAGTAGTTTTGGTGCGGAGAACCATTTGTCGTGAAAACCACGTGGAGAAGTGGTGACTGTCACTGACCATGACCTTGATTGGCAGACATCTTCACATAAAAACAAGGTTTTTACGCAGAAATCATCAAAGACTTATAAATGTGGTCATCTAAATAATACCGATTGCAGGTCAAGCTAGAGCACTTGCTTTTTTAAGCAGTCCAGTCGTGCCAGGAACGGAAACTTTAACGATGTTCTGATTTCGATTGGATTTAAGATGGTATATTTCGAACAATCTGGGCATACATAGTCAGCAATTAGGTTTAGTCTGAATCAAACATAGAACAGTTTTAGGTTCGTATTCATTGTCGGATTCAATGCCGCTTGCAGAGACATGTCAGAAGTCTATGTGCGGTTAAAAGTGCTGCTTGTTAGTGATCTGAAGGTGCCAGTTGTGTGTGAAACTTTATAAACGTAGGCTTCTCTTGATATAGGATATACATGTAAATCTGTACGCTTCACACCGATCAGGACACTCCACCGAGAATAATATTCTGCAAGCTGTAATATTAGAAATTATCGAACTTAGAAATGAAGTAGAACGCGGATTCTGGACCGGCCAATGAAATCTTAAAGACTGTGTATGTTTCATTGATCTTTTACCTATAATCGAACTAGATCTTATCAAAGAAAGCACTTGAATCAAATAGTGGACGCTTTTCCATATTTTTCCATTCAAACCCAATGAAGCTAAACCATGGCGATTTTCAAAAAGAAGTCAGCGGCAAATCGCGTATGTGTCTTGATGTTCGGATGCTAGATTACCCACTCAATATCATTCAAAACTTAAATGTCTGAGAATCTGTTGGCGCAACAATTATGCGACCGACATTTAAAATATTCCCAGATCATATGGTAAAATTTGCCTACAAAACTATTTGTAAACGAGCTAAAATCACCATAATGACACTACTCGCCAGCATAATTAACACTTGAATTAAATAATTATTAACTAGGATGCTCTTCATTTATATTTTCGGCAAAATTCTACACGCAAATTCTACAATATATACACTCCGCCCAAATTTATAATAACAATTACAAAATATAGATTAATTGTGTATTCGTTAATATTAATGTAACAGCAATTTAATTATTTGAAAATATGATGTATGCTTTATCGAGATAACAAATTTAGGTTAACATATAGTGTTTATTTATTAAGTCTCTATTACAAAAATATTACGCATCAATACACACTATTTCAATCAATAACAAATTATATAGTAATTAATTTAAATAACCAGTTTTCCATGTATTGATTCATTCTAATATCTATTTTATAGTTCAATACACTTGCACATAAATTGATGCAATTACTAACGAAATTATACTCGAAAATCAAACGGGGTAGGTATATTATAATGATTTACTAGCATATGCTAAAAGTTATTACTGATATTTTTAACCGTGCATCTACCTATACCTAAGCATATGGAAATGAGTATCAAGTTCATTCCTCTATTTATTCTAAAATAATATCCTCGTGGACACAACGGAAATGCTCGTTAAAGAATCACACTGGAAGTGACAAGAAAAAACGAAAGGTGACCCATAAGTTTGCCAGAAATGACCTGAAAACTATCAACAGTAATGGCAAAAGCTATAGTTACCACAAAAGAAACGAAAGTGACCAAGACATTTCTATAAGTGATCGGAAGTGACCAGAAAATGACCAAAAGTGACCACTGAATGCAAAGTAGTGGCCACAAAAGTGCACAAAAAATGATAGAATAAATTCAGATTCAGATAGTAAACATAAAACTATAGAAATTGACCAGAAATGTCCAAAAAAAAACAGAAATGACCGATCAGGACCAGTGATCATAAAACAGCACAAGGAGATCCTGTAATTAGAAGTAACTATACACCGCTCTGACATAATCATGTTAAAATCGGTAGTTACCCAAAAATTACCAAAAGTTAAACAACGGTTAGTCTGAATAGAAATGATTAGAATTAACCAGAAAACGCTCAGAAAAAAAGCACCTCATAATTATCTAAGGGACCAGAATTCAAATGGAAACCACCGAAAGTTATCAAAAAACCACCAAAAGTTATAAGTCAACGGAAGTTACCCAAAAATATTTTCGGAAGTTGTTAAATAATCGATCGGCTGTGACTGAACTGTGTGACTAAGTGACTAAAAAACGAATAAGTTTTTTTGATCGATGTTTTAGTCACTTTCGATAGGATTCAGTCAATTTCGGTTATTTCTGGTCCGTTTCAACAATTTCAAGTGTTCGCTTTCTGTCATTTTCGGACCGCTTCCTCTTGTTTTCTGGATGTTCAAGATTGTTTCGGTTGTTTTCTGATCACTTCGTTTCTGATCAATTTTATATGTTACTTCTGATTTTTATTTTGTCAGTACTGATGTCCTTGTGACCACTCATTCGCTTGCAAAACATTTTTAGTACGAGACTGTATAGACCAAAAGTTGTCTAAACAGTTTAGGGACATTGTCTGTTTTTACGAAAACTAAGCACGAGTACACCGAGGACGTGATCCATATTTTTTTGAATAGAATTAGGTAAATGGAAAAATCGACATTGGAAGGTTTTTATTGCTAATACCTGTAAGTATATATATTCCAATCTTCGGGGACCAATTTGACAGAAACGTTTAACCAAGTTTATGTTTTGTAATGCCGTAAGATGAACTACAAACAAGAATGAATTGTCGACGGCACAAAACGATGCGGTTATCCGCTAGGACTTTCTATAGAGACCAATCACACCGTGCACGACAAGACAGAAATCCGCGAAACTCTTTCTTGTCCTCACTTACGGCTGGCTTGGTGTTTCTAACAGGTTCAGTCTGTATCGAGGAGAAACCACTTGAGAAATTCCGCGTGACATACAGAAGAAGTTCCGGAGAAATTCAGGGGAAATTCCTGGGAAATTCCCGGGAAATTCCGGAAAAGTCCGAGAAATTCCGGAGAAATGCCGTGTAATTCCGGAGAAATTTCGGGAAATTCCGTGAATTTCCGGTAAATTCCGGGAAATTCCGGAAAATTCCGAGAAATACCGTGGATATGCCGGAGAAATTTCGGAAAATTCCGGGAAACTCTGAGAAATTCCGGAGAAATGTCGGTGAAATTCCGGGTAAGTCCGAGAAATACCGGGAAATTCCATAGGAATCCCGTGGAAATTCCGAGTAATGCCGGGGAAATTTGAGAAGTTCCGGAAAAGTCCGAGAAATTTTGGAAAAGTCCGAGAAAATCCGGGAAATTCCGAGAAAGTTCGAGAAATTCCGGGACTTTATTTTTTGAGTGATTAAAGTCGAATGTTGTCAGAATAATAGATATCAGCAAAAAATTAAGAGATCAAGCTGTAAAAGAAAGCCTTTAACCAAGAAACGATTATTTTTCATATCTTGAGTTGGATGTAGTGGATCAAATGGTGAAATTTTAGGGAAACTTCAGGAAACTCTGGAGATACCGTTTCATTTGATTACGTGAAGTTTCTTTTGCTTTTATAGTATCCAAAATTAGTCTGAGAAACTCCGTAAAACTCTGAGAAACTCGGGATAACCCCTGAGGTAATCTTAGAATTGCATGGTAATTTTGAAAGGCTTCGAGTAACTCCGAGAAATGCCGAACAACTACAATAATTTTCGACACATAGTTTACCCCCTGAAGAACTACACAATTGTAATTTTAGCCCAGGCGGAATAGCATTTGAAGGCCCCTCACAGTTTTTCCGCCTGCTCCACTTTGGATGCTCATTTCACTTCGATTGGGCCGAATTCATAACATGAAATATCTTGTTTAGCTTGTATGCAACTTGAAATCAGCTTCAGATCTACATGCCAAAGGGCCTTATTGTGCTGAGTGCCTCATGCTACACGTTTCATGGCAAGGGTTCCTTTCATGATGGAATATCCTTCCATTTCGGTCCTTTTTCATGCTGGGGCTACCTTTCATGTCAGGGAACATCTTTTATGTCGGATATATGCGATACGAAACCTTTCCGTTTCGTATCGCAGCTACCTTTTATGCCGGGAATCAAATTTCATGTCTGGGCATTCGGGGGCCCGAGGCTTAAGCCTCGTAAGTCATGGCGTAAATCCGGCCCTGGCTATACGAAAAGATAAACTCGTCTGTCGTTCAAATCCATTGTTACACCCAGCGTCTTTGCTTCTTCATACGTGATAGTGCACATTTGACAATTTAGCGCAAATTGGTTTGTTGAAGTCCTTACGCCAAATAATGTGATTGTAGGTCGTTTAGATATACTCGTACCCCAGTATGATGGGGTACATCTTCTCGACATTAGTACAAAAAGCGTTTTCATGGCGACGCCAGCCGGCGAGTATTGTTGTCAATTCAAGCTGAAAGGTGACCGATTAAGGTGGCACTTTAGTGCTTGAGGATTTCACCACTGCGTGAAGGGGCCAATAACTGCAGTTGATTTGGATACGTGATAGACCATGCAATTTTTACTTAAGATGCTGATGGTTCGTGTTTTTAGATCAGCCTTTGGCCGAATGCTTCGTTCGAATGATGAGACTTTTGAGCGGCGGTCGTACTACATAAAAACCGTCACGTTGGCGATGATGTGTTGTAGGTTTCGGCTCAACCGTTTCGCAGTTTTCAGCTCAACCGTTGAGACGGCTGTCATGTTATTGGAGCGTTGCAATCGCAACGTTTGGGCGGTACGTTTGCTGATCAACGTGATTCACGAGCACTGATCCTCGAGCGTTGTGAACACAAAAATGTCGACTGACGAGATGGCAATTTTAATTCTGGCCATCGCAAAAATCGATGAGGGCTGTACCTTGACAGCATTTATAGATGCATGAACTGTGATGTCAATGTTTCGAGATGAGGCATTGATAACACAGGTTGCAAACTAAGCTGCTGTACTGAGAAAGAGATTCTGACGTCACGTGTTCCCGTCGCTAACAATTCATACATAGGTCTTTGGTCATAACGCGTTCCACACGCTCGCAATGTGATGGATTTCGTTGCAGTGGTAAAGAATACGGCGAATTAGTTGTGATACAGCATGCGATGTTAAATCACTCTGTGTGTGTAGTGGTAAATCAAACAGCGGATAATATATGACACAGCACACACGATCTTCAACACAATGTGTGTGTTATGTGTAGAGTATTAAATCATACAGTGAATATGATATGAAACAGAACACGATTTGCAACACTCTATGTGTATTTTGTGTGTAGTGGTGAATCATTTTCAGCTCTATGTGTGTGTTTTGTGAGCAGTGGTAAATAATTCACAGGATGTGATATTACACTCTGTGTGTATAGCGGTAAATCATACAGCGACTGTGATATGACACCGCAACCGATTTTCAACACTCTTTGAGTGTTGTGTGTGTGATGGTAAATACTACAGCGAAATGATATGACACAGCGAGTGATTTTCAATACTCTTTGTGTGTAGTGGGAAATCATTCGGCGAATATGATATGACACAACGCGCGATCTTCCACACTATGTGTGTGTGTTTTGTGTGTAGTGTTAACTCACACAGCAAACATGATATGGCGAATCGTGCTATTTTCAACACTCTGTGTCTGTTTTGTGTGTAGTGGTGAATCATACAACGAACATGGTATGAGGTAAAGAGGTAAATCATACAGCGAATTTGATATAACAAAGCGCGCAATTTTTTATCACTCGCGCGCGCGATTATTTTATCAATCTGTGTTGGGATTGGTAGATCATACAGCGGATATCACCTTGTTGTTGTTTTGTGTGAAGTATTAAATCATACAGCAAATATAATGTGAAACAGAACACGATTTTCAACACTCTGTGTATGTTTTGTGTGTAGTGGTGAATCAAACATCGAATTTGGTATGACACAGCGTGTGATTTTCAACACCATGTGTGTGTGGTGGTAAATCATTCACTGGGTGTCATATGACACAGCAAGCGAATCAACACTCTGTCTGTGTATTTCGTATGAAGTGGTAACTCACACAGCGAACAGGATATGGCACAGAGTGAAAATTTTGACACTCAGTAAGTATTTTACGTTTAAGGTAAAACAAACAGCAAATTTAATTTGACAAAGCGCGCGATTTTTTATCACTTTGTGTGTGTAATGGTAAATCATACAGCGGATAAGATATGACACAACGCGATTTTTAACACCCTGTGTATGTTTTATGTGTAGTGATAACTAACACAGCAAAAATGATATGACACATCGTGCGATTTTCAGCACAATGTGTGTGTTTTGTGTGTAAAGGTAAATCATACAGCGAATTTGATGTGACAAAATGCGAGATTTTTGTATCACTCTGTGTGAGTGGTAAATCATACAGCGGATATAATGGGACACAGAACGCAATCTTCAACAGTTTTTGTATGTTTTGTGTCGAGTATTTAATCATACAGCGAAGATAATATGAAATAGAACACTTCATTTTCAACACTCAGTGTGTGTTTTTTTGTATAGTGGTAAATCATAAAGCGAAAATGCTATGACACAGCGTGCGATTTTCAAACACTACGTGTGATTAGTGGTAAATCCTTCACTGGATGTGATGACACAGCGCGCGATTTTCAACACTCTGAGTGTGTGTTTTGTGGGTAGTGGTAACTCACATAGCAAACATGATATGTCACAGCGGGCGATTTTCGACACTCTGTGTGTGTTTTGTGTGTAGAGTTAAATCATACAGCAAATTTAATGTGACAAAGCACGGGATTTTTTATCACTCTGTGTGTATAATGGTAAATCATACAGCGGATATGATATGACACCGGACGCGATCCTTAACTCTCTGTGTGTGTTTTGTGTGGAGTAACGAATCATACAGCGAATATTATATTGCAGAGCACGATTTTCAACACTAAGTGTATGTTTTGTGTGTAGTGGCTAATCATATAGCGAACCAGATATGACACAATGCGGTTTTTATCACCCTGTGCATGTTTTATGTGTAGTGGTAACTCACACTGCAAACATGGTATGGCACAGCGTGCGATTTTTTGACACTCACTGTGTGTGTTTTGTGTTTAGAGTTAAATCATTCAGCAAATTTAATGTGGCAAAGCGCGCAATTTTTATCACTCTGTGTGTGTAGTGGTAAATCATACAGCGGGTAATATATGACACAGCACGCGATCTTAAACACTTTGTGTGTGTTTTGTGTGGAGTATAAATCATATAGCAAATATGATATGATGCAGAGCACGATTTTCAACACTCTGTGTGTGTTTTGTGTGTAGCGGGTAATCATATAGCAAACCTGATATGACACAGCGCAATTTTTAACATCCTGTAACTGTTTTGTGTGTAATATGTAGGTCATACATGCAATTTTCAAATTGTTATTTATATTTGATAACAATTAACACAATCAACACTTTACATTAAAGATTTTTCCATAAAAATAATTCATCAGTCTAAATCGAATTTTCTTTATACAGGAACTAATGACAATGATGTCGAATTTTTTTAAATTTATTTATAGATACAAACAAACCCTGAAAAAGCATCATACTTCACGCTGCATCCCGTATCCGTATCTTAATAATTGCACAACTTATACCACCATCACATATAAACTTTGGATTTGTTCAACGTACTTCTATATATGTATATATATAATAAACTTTTCAGCGTGCACATTGTACAAATTATGTAATTATGGCATCGAATTTAAAAGTTTTCCCAGTTGTCGCGTAGCAAGATGATTTAAAATTTTTAATCCATACACACCAGATATAGGTAAGCAAACAAGACAACGTTCTGCATTATTTTACTCACATTTTAATAATGCAATGTGCTTTATATATATATAAATTGCCATTAAACTCAGAACTCATACATAAATGGCGTGAGGCGGATTTTTTATCACCAATCCTCTACTCTGTGTATGTGTGTGTTTCTTTATGTTTGCAAAGCTGCATTATGGATATTTGCACAAATAATTTCCATTAACTTTTCTGTATAAAGTTGCTAAGCAAAGTTTTTCGTTTTTTTTTGTTGCTTTTCGCCCATCGCCGTCTAAAGGTAGTTATATCTTTTGAATAGTTTTCTTTGATGTTCATTAATTTAACTCATGCGAATAAGGAAAAAGATTTACTAAGATTTTGGCATATCACTTAATTGGAAAACTAATCCTTTAACAAATCGGGATGAATTTGTTTTGTAAAACTTTTAAGCAAACCTTCAGGGATTTATTTATGCAGTTAAGCGTCGACTCATCGTCTTACCTTGTGCATTGTTTATTATTTTCCAAAACTTCGTTTATAGAGTGTATGATATTCCAAGCAAATAAAAATCGTAAACGCATATTCAATTTACATAAACTCTTAATATAGCAGTTTGTATAATGTGCGCATACAACCCCAGTAACAAAATGAGACCATATTCACACAATGGTAATTGTGTGTAATCAGCGTTCACTCTGAATGGTCTCTAAATTCACTCATCATGTAAGCACACAATGTGTTGAGTCTGAGTACATTTATAGCATCATGTGTGTGTGTTAGTTGGGTATGTGTATGCTCATTAACATGAATGAATTTCTCTAAAAAGTCAATGAAATAAACAGAAATTGTGTCGATTGCCATTAGATTAGGCATCACACACCCGTTTACCACGATACAAAATATTACAGCCAAATGATCTACGAGCTACCATCATCGTTATCTATCCGTTATATATTAATTTTCTTTCTCAGTGTATATATAGAGTAGATAACATTTCAAATCTAAATGTCGACTGTGTGCATTCTGTATAGTATCTGATAGCCATGCGCCTGTCTATGCATACATACATTTATAACCTTTTGTTCATCGAAAAAGGATTGCGTTCAATTTTATATAATGTGCGCAAAGTTTGTTCATAAATATTGATAAAATGATAATTGTTCTGTATTTGTCAGTCTATAGATAATTATTCTGTTTTGGGAATATTGAACGGTTTTAATAAACGCTTTTATATGGGCGCGCAAAAACGATTCATTTATATGACGACAAAGCTCGTTTTTAACCACTATATTGTAGCTTATTCAATTTATATATGCATTAATATTATATATGTATAATGTATATATAACAATATATGTATGTTATATATCTGTAGATTGTGAATTGTTCACATTGGCTAAAATTTTCTATATATTATGCGAGTTTTATGTGAATAGTGCTGTGTGTGGTGTCATAAATGATGATAAACTTTTGCGGTATTTATTATCTCGTCGTAAAGCTCATATACATAATATGCTATGTCGTCGTATTATGCTACCTGTGTGTATAAGCATAATATTTTCATGTTTTGTCCTGAATTCAGATTAGCTATATGTATAGATCTATGTGCACTTATGTATGCCAGTGTATACATCCATGAATATGTTATAAATCAGCTAAATCCTAGCTTGCACCACAAACCTTATTCATTAATTTTGAGCTTTATAAATTTCTATTGAATAAATCTTTCTGTATACAATATAGTAATCTCTTTTTCATGGGTATATATATACATAGATAAATAGTATAGCCGAAATGTCTACAGGAAAATAACATATAGACACTCATATTCTGAATTAATGCACATATTAAGTTTTACTGTACTATAGAATATGTGAATTTGTAATGTGATCGAATTCAATTTCTACTTTAAATTCGTAACGTTCAAAATTGATATGCATATCAAGAATGAAACCTATGTGTGGAAACAAGGATATGGCTACTTTGACTTTCGAAGAAATGGACCTCTTCGAATAAATACCGAGTTAGATCCCATAATCAGGTAAAATGCGCATTGTATTGGAACAATTAGTTTTTGGCCAGTTCAACAGTTTAGATAGATCGAAAGATCTTCATGTGACTGATAGCTTTTATATTTTTGTAAAATACAACAATGCTTTGGCTATTCAAGGATCATAATTTTATAAAAATTCTATCAAAACTAACTGACATATCGCAGTTGTAGCTAAAGCCTGTTATCAGGTAAAATGCGTATTGTATTGGAATAAACAGTTTTTGGCCAGTTCAACAATTTAGACAGATCGAAAGTTTTCCATGCGACTGATAGCTTT